>CAJDSM010036597.1:0-13669 GCA_903981925.1 Ostrea lurida
TGTTTCTGTTGTGTTTTCATAGCATTACATACAATGTAGATTATAATTAATTTATATTCGGACGAACACAGTGAGGGAGAATATAAATAAATGTTTTATATCTCTTCTGTTGGATTTCTGTGCTCGAAACCTCCTGACATTCGATTTTATGGTATAGTTTGCCACTGTTAAATTATGGAAAGTCTCAAGTGAATAATATTCATGTCCTATTTCCTCATTATACAAATTTATACAAAATAGATATTTTTATAGCCAGGTCGATATTAAAGGATGCTTTTTGATCATTGCATTGCCGAACCTTCTTCATTTGCATGCTGATACTTTTAACATACATGCTGATACTTTAACATTGACATGCTGATACTTTAACATCACATGCTGAATACTTTAACATTACATGCTGATACTTTAACATCACAGCTGATACTTTAACACGGGCTTTAACATTACATGAAGATACTTTACATTACATGCTGATACTTAACATCACATGCTGATACTTTAACACGGGCTTTAACATTACATGATGAATACTTTAACATTACTGCTGATACTGAACCATCTAACATGCTGATACTTTAACATTACATGATGATACTGTTTAACACGGTTAACATGACATGCTGATACTTTAACATTACATGCTGATACTTTACATCACATGCTGATACTTTAACACAAATGCTGATACTTTAACTTACATGCTGATACTTTAACATCACCATGCTGATACTTTAACAGGTTACACATGCTGATACTTTAACATTACATGCTGATCTTTAACATCACATGCTGATACTTTAACACGGCTTTAACATTATCGATTGGGATACTTAACATTACATGCTGATACTTTAACATTACATGCTGATACGTTAAATCACATGGATCTTTACACAGCTTAACATACATGATGATACTTTAACATTACATGGATGATTACTTTAACCATTACATGATGATACTTTAACATTTTTACATCTGATATCTTAACATCAAGATGTGTGTACTTTAACATTTAACATGATGATACTTTAACATTACAATGATGATACTTTAACATTACATGGCTGACTTTAACATCCATGCTGATACTTTAACACGGGCTTTAACAATTACATGATGATACTTTAACATTACATGCTGATACTTTAAACATCATGATTAACTCAAATGTTGATACTTTAACATATACTAGTACTTTAACATTACATGATGATACTTTAACTTACATGTGATACTTAACATCAAAATGTTGATACCTTTAACATTACATGATGATTATTTAACATCAATGGCTGAAGACTTTAACATACATGATGTTCTTTAACATTACATGCTGATACTTTAACATTGCATGATGATACTTCTTCATTACATGCTGATGCGAGAATGTACACATCAATAAATGCGAAAACATGACTTAATAATACGCGCATGAAAACGAATAAAGTAATGCACGGAACGATTAAATAATTTTGAATTGTTAATACAGTGATAAGAATTAAACATTCGTTTTGAAGAATTCATCAATGTGTAAACTCTGGACATTTTATTCACAAACTTAACATAAAAGTGCTTCGCACATCGATGAAATGTTTAATCCTATAATAATTACATTAAATGTTGATGCTTTGTTTATATACTGATACCTCTTCATTATATGATGGTACTTTGACATCACAGGATGATACTTCAAATGTACTAGTCTGATAGTACTTCCTCGTTGAATTATTTGTCAATTTCTGTTATAACATATTTTTATTTGTATTTTTGTAGAACATGAAAAGTTGAAAATAACGAACAGTAATTATCTGGAAAGAAAGACATGGAACATTATACAATTATTGCTGTTTTTTAGGTTAATACGATGATTTAGACATCTGAGAAGCACAATATTCACCGAGCCCGAATCATCGTATTGACCGACAAAGCAGCAATAATTGTTTCTTTATATGATGAAATGATTTTTTAAAAAACTTCAAGATTGTTTGTGGGTTTTTTTGCTTTAATTGTAAGGTGAATCTATCGATCGCGGTAAGTTGTCTGAGATCCAAAAAGTCAATACATCCTAATTTTCACCTGAAGCGTTCGAGCCCCGTGCTCGGCACCTGCTCGGCACCCGGCCGCGTCAAACCTAAAATAGGTAGTGATTGCTCCTTCGCCAAGAGCTCGGGAATCACGGGTCTTTTGGATATGACCTTAAAAACGGAGATCCCGTGTCGCAGCATATATGTGGCACGCTATGAGTGCTAAGCAAGGGCTAAATTTGCAGCCCTTCACCGGCAATGAGTGAAATATTCTCGACGTGACGAAAAATAACAAATAATCAATTAATCAATTCTTTTCATATTACTACAATGGGAAAAACACAGAGTTCACGCTCAGTTTATTTTACGCAATTCCAGCTGCAATTTTTTATTTGATAAATGACTACCTGCTTCTTCAAATATACTTTTAGTTTTGACTTAGTATCAATGGTTTTAAAGAAGATTTTCACTGTTTTGTACTTAAACTCTGTATGCCAAGTATGACCCTGCCTAAAGTTAGAACCTCTACCCAGAGGATCATGATATTTACAATTTGGTATAGGTCTTCCTGCTCTACATCCCAATGCATTACATTTTTCTCATAGATGTGCGGTTGTAGAAAAGACTTGTGAAAAGTGGTCGATTTTGGGCAGGTTTTTTTTTTACCCAACCCTGAAGTCCCTGGGTTATTTTCCAGAAATTTCAAATTTATACTCCCTTGTCCCCAAGATGTTTTATACCAAATTTGAAAAGAAAATAAATGGTATAGTTATGAAGAAGTTTTAAATTTTAGTTGCTAACGCTCAACGTAAGATGGCGGAGGTTGACCGATAGCAAAAGGACTTAAAAATCAACTAGGCCTACAAAAACACTGCTTGTAAAACGTAAAAACAAAACAAATGACATGTATCATCTCTTTACAGCTTTTAATTACTCATTAACTTGCAAACAGTCATCTCTTGAATTGTTGGTCTCTTAATACATGTAGTATATTATAGATTTTATCAACTCTTGTATTTGTTCTATTCCTGCAAATGAAAGAGCACGTAAACTCCCGAATTAATCAAATCCTGATAAATTTTATTCAAATTGTTCAACTCTTGCAAATCATAATAATGTTCGATCTATTGAATTTTTCACTTCTTGTAAATGATGTTATGTTTCCTCTTTTGAATTCACAAATATCCCCTGGACGTGCTTCGATAATTCTTACCAATCAATTAGGAATACAATGATGCCACACCGGTCGCGGTGGCTCAGTGGTAGAGCTCTCGCCTCGTGATCGGGAGGTCGTGCGTTCGAGCCCCGTGCCAGCACCCAGCCGAGTCAAACCAAAGATGTTAAAATAGTGAGCCAAGAGCTCGGCATTTAGAAGTGAGAATCACGGGTCTTTCGGATATGACCCTAAAAACGGAGGTTCCGTACATGCAGCATGTGTGGCATGCAAAAGAACTCTCACTGCTAAAAGCCATGGGTGCTAAGCATAGGTCTAAATTTGCAGTCATCACCACTGGCAGTGGTGTGACGTCTCAATAGTCAATATGAGTGAAATAATCTCAATGGGACGAAAAACAAACAAATAATCAATCAAGAATACCACATTACTCTCTCGCTGATGTATCATTGTACACACCACACACTGAATTACAACAATTGCTCTACTACCTTAAAGATCGGACGCGGTGGCTCAGTTGGTAGAGCTCTCGCCTCGTGATTGGGAGGTCGTGCGTTCGAGCCCCGTGATCGGCATCCGGCTCTCAGATTTATCCTTCGCCAAGAGCTCGGCATTTAGAAGTGAGAAATCACGGGTCTTTCGGATGTGACCTGAAAAACGGAAATCCCGTGTCGCAGCGTGTGTGGGCACTCAAAAGAACCCTCACTGCTAAAAGTATAGGTTCAAATTTGCAGTCCTTCACGGCAAGGTGACGTCTCAATATGAGTGAAATATTCTCACAAGGACGAAAAACAAACAAATAATCAGTCAATCAACTACCTAAATAACATAGAACTGGAATCTTTTTTAAATCCATAGGACGGTTGAATGTAAACAAGAAAATTATAATCTAATTTCTTTTTTTTTTAAATCTACTCTCTAGAGGGCCACTAGCCTGTTTTCCTATTGTCATACCGTCAAACAAGATTTATATCAAAATTCAATACAACATCACATGACAGTGTAGAACGGGATCAGCATTCCTTCCCAGAATCTCCGGAGAGATATATATTGTACAGTTGTAGTTACTACATGTAGCTATTGGATGAATACATACACAGTGTATATATTGCATACCTGTTTATTCAACTATGGTTTACACAAGCGTAATACTTGTGGGGGGAATCTTTTTTTTTTTCTTTGCTTGTAAAATTTATGCATATGCTAGAAATATACTCTTTTTCGTCGACTATTCAAAATTGATTTGGTCTACATAGATACAAATCAATGCAAAATTCAACACCAATATTTTTATGCTGTTCATAGCTGAATCAAGCAGATCTCTTCATAGTATTATGCACTATGATACTTAAACTCGCCTCACTTGCTATTTATCTGTTGTATCTAATGTGCATGACTAATACATGTATATTTTAATTTAGGGAGAGGAGTCAGTAAGTTGAAAGAATTAACAAGTCTCCAATCCTTTTGAATATTCAATTTGATTTAAACATATTTTATTTAGTAACTTAAAGGGATTGCGGAACAGACGCAGCCTGTTTAGGCCCTCGACCAAATACAAATGTCAAGCCTAAGAATCTTTTTGATTATTCAATAAAATATGTTCAAAACAAAACAACTGATTGTTTATTTTTTTAAACGAATAACTTTTAAGATAATGCTGATAAACTGAGCTTTTCCTTTGTTAGAGTCGTTATAAAACGACATACGACCATTTAGTGTAGATCTGCCCCCGTTATTTGAATACAACAATGGAAAGGCGAAGATACCGAACAGTGATTAATCACATAAGTTTCTAAACAGAATACAAAACAAGATTTAGGCAAACTCGGACCCCTGAATACACCAGAGGTGGGATAAGGTGCCCATGAGGAGTAAGCATCCCCTGTCGACCGGTCACATCCGCCGTAAGCCCATTGTCTTGATCAGATAAAGTCAAAAGAACGGCTTAAGAATTGCTATGAAACGCATCAGATAGCTTTTGATGATAGACGCTGACATACGAGGTTGTCTTGATTTACGTCACCTAAAAAAATGACGGAATCTAACTAGCTCGGCAATACAGTAAACAGACGAGGAGTTACGATGGTGATTTCCTGAGGTAAACGAGTCTCATCACGAGACGTATATATAGGTAAAGAGGCCATTGTTCTTTTTATCGCCCTATGTAGGACTGTGACCTACACGATGAAGTAGGGGAGGTTGTACTTACTTTATGGAAAATATTAAACATTCTATGCGACTTTTTATATAAGTAAAAATTACTTGTACTATAGGCGTGTCTGTATTTTCAGGGATTAGAAAAATGTGGGTGGATATATATTTTTTTTAATCCACATCACCATTTTAAACATGTTCCACGTCTATGAGTATGTTGTAGAAGCGAGTAAAATGTTTCAACATTTAGTTTATAACAATTCAGTGAATTTACGCATAATGATGCAGATGTATGAAAGAATACTAAAGGTTACACATCATGTATTAGACTAAGTTTGTTGAAGTACAGTAACTATTATTCACTCATCTATCAGCCATTAAGAGTATGAGATGAGTAAATGCTCCGTGCACTGATGAAATAATTTTGGAAGTAGATTGGCAAGTAAAGGTACAATTTTTTTAAGATAGTCTTTTTCTCACGCTAGAATTTCTGTGTTGTCGTGTAAAAGGCAAAGGTTGCACAAGATTACGTACAATTTGAGGTAAATGACCTGGTTGCGGGATTACAATTCGGTACCGCCTGCCGATCCGCATGTAGACAGACTTATATTTAAGCTAAATAGTGAATGTCAGTTACTGGACCTCGCTTAAGAGCTGGCGAGCATGTATTTTTGGATCTTTCTTCACCACGAACAATGCTGTACGATTTGGCATGAAGTGGTTCTTTCCTGAGCCTGGAGAGGGCACTTTGACATTCTCATCGATTTGTACTCTGTACTAATAATATGCGGAAAAAAAGAAAAGAACTGTAAAAGTATTCAAGTGATTTCTTGTAGTATTTTATTAACATTTTTAAATAAAATGAAATTAATTCATGGGATTTAAAAATTATATAAACGATGTCCTTTTAGCTAGTACTGACTGTGCTATTCGACTTACTGATCTTCAGAAAGACAATTAATATTTTGAAAGAGCTACATATATCTACATAGGTTCTTAAATAGCTGGATGGGGATACACCCTTGCACGATTTGAAAATAGAAAAACCCACATCCTTGGACCATTCCGTCTCTGATGAAATTGACAATTTCAAAACATACGTAAATACTCTTATTCTGCAATACTGTGAAAGTTTCCTCGAACATATTGCAATGTTTTAAACTTTTAGGAACCTGTGTGTCATAATTCATGAGCTTACATGCATACCTGGTATTGAAAGGAAGGAGAAAAAAGAATTGAAATTTCATTGTTTTAGGATAAACAGACCAATCAAACTTCACATAGACGTTGTGGAATACTGGTAAGAGTTAAGGTGTTATAAATTCTCATGTGGCAAAGAATTTCAGTGTAAAACAAAAGCCAATGAGACTCAAACATTGCCTACTTAAAGCTCGGTTTTCTGTATTATCTTTTATACCCAGCAAATATCTATCATCTACATGTATTATCTACAGTGTACTATCTATCTATCTATCTATCTAATCTATCTATCTATCTATCTATCTATCTATCTATCTATATAAAATGGCGAAGTAACAAAGCATCAAACTAATCATAGTCCAAAAAAACACATACAAAATCGAGTGTAGGGCAACACGGACATTCAACGAAAGCGAAGGCAGGATCAGGTGCCATGGAGGAGTAAGCATCCTCTGCTGACCCGTCACACCCCGCTGTGAGCCTGTAGTCGAAACATATCTATCTATCTGTCTCTCTGTCTGTCTATCTATCTATTTACTTGAAGATAATGAAAAATATATATTTAAAAAACGAGATGTTTAACAAAATAAACATCAAAATACCATTCGTCTCTTTGTCTATTGATTTCTTTTCATGAAACGTTCTCATTTAAGTTCAATAACACAAAGTTGATAGTGACTGTATCTTTTAGAACCCTGTATCCTCGAAGTGAAAATCGCGAGCATAGGTCTAAATTTGTGGCACTTCACCTACAACTGATGACGTTTTAGTATGGGTGAAAAATCTAGAAAAGACGTAAATACAAAAAACATCACAAAGCGGAACATGTCAACTGTTTTCTTCTCTTTTAGAGCTACAGATAGATTGATTTTCAAAAATTATTGAGAAAACACACATTGCACATTTTCCGTTTCGGGTGGAAATACTAACGAGATTATTATTTCAAAGTTCAAATTATAATAAACTTAGATGTTTTTAAAAAGTGCTGATTTTCAAAACATTCAAAAACAAACTTATTCTGAAAATTTCATTTGTTTATCAAATTTATTTAAAAAGTTATAGAGATATCATTTAATTTTATTTCACGTGATCATCTAGCGCCGATTCTCATTGGTTGAAACACCTCTTAAGAACAACAAGTAAAGTCTAATGAACATTATTTTGTTGTTGTAATACATTGTATAAAATTGAATGATAAGAAATGCATCTTATATTTCTTCGGGTGATATGCAGGTTATCACCGAGATTTTAGACGGTAAAACTTCGCGCATTGATGAGTTTTACCGTCTAAAATTCGGTGATACCTGCATCACCCGAAAAAATATAAGATTCATTTCTTATTTGAAATTTAGACTTAAGTCTATTCTCAGTTTATGGTCTTGGGGCCTGGTCTCAGGTCTTTTTTTAAATAGTACCTCTATTTCGTATCCATTTACGTCAACATACTCTCTTGTTCTGTCAATCTTTATGTTGAACTAGCTACTAGAGATGTTGTTTTGTAAATTTTATTATACCAAACATTATAATTAGATTTCAAAAAATTCAATTTATAGAAATAAATGACGAAATAACACGATTTACGGAACTTGCCGAATGAACGCGAGAAATTGCATGCATTCCTCGAAGTGACGTCATTTCCAGAACAACAAACGTGTGAAATACAATAGATTCATGTAGCACTGATAGCGATAATTCCGTATCGGGACGAAGAAGGGCGCGACGATGAGGGGAGCACAGATGTTAGTGAGGGGTTGGGTGTAAGATCATATCATTTTTAGCCCGGATTGTAAATCCCAACGAAACGCGCGATGAAACGGCTGCAAGTGCGACCGCTCACGGAGATCACCCTTGCCAAGACGATCCGCATTTTTGAGGCTAACATGGTCTTTCCTGGTTTGTTTTGCAAATTAAACATACAGTGCAGTATTGTTATTAATACTATTGTATATAGTTATATACATACATATTCATTACTCTGTATACAGACGATAGATTTCGAATAAGTCGTGGTGAAATGGGGATGTATGTGATTCTGTGTACAACGTACCATCTACCAATGTCTGAACCTATGCTTCTATATTTTACACACTGCCACTACTGGGAGTACTTGTTGTAGAATGTTCGTATGAAATCGTAAATTCATAATTTTCGTTGAATAATGAATAAGAATAAAACGCATTGGTTACAGTTATTAATACTTATGTTTATAAATATTTCTTAAATCTGTTATTCAAAACTTTTACACACATTATTTAAAAATAAGAATATATCGAAACAGTAAAGCAGAGACTAATCTTTTCCCATGCGCTCTATCTAAGATCGGCCGCTCCTGCTGCCGATAATAAGCGAGAAGTACTCCTTTCCCCCCCCACAAGGAATGTTGTTCAATACAAAAACACACAAAAAAATCGTACGGCAAAAACAAGTGGGGGGGGGGGTACCTATCTATCAAAGGGACATGCTCCCAGAATGACCGTTGACGGATGTACAGCGCCATGACAAATTTTCTGCAATAGGTGACGTTGTTTTTGCGCGTTTCAATCAGGCAATGGGCGATAACTCTAATTACATATTAAGTTTGACCAACTTTGAAAGGTAATTATTTAAACGCAATGGGAAGGAAGTCTGCTGAAATCTAGGATGACATGAAAAAAATAATTGTTGCCATGAAATTAGGAGAGAAAAAAAAAAAAACAACAAAACTATGGCATGCCAAACGTTGAAATATTTGATCTGTATAATTTCCATTCGTATTGTATAATCAGTGGCGGATTTCGCCCCCCCCCCCCCCCCTTTCTCTTAAAATTAAAATATAAAATTATAAAAAAAAAAAAAAAAAAAAACAACAAAACTATGGCATGCCAAACGTTGAAATATTTGATCTGTATAATTTCCATTCGTATTGTATAATCAGTGGCGGATTTCGCCCCCCCCCCCCCTTTTGGGGGCCAAACTCTATCATTATGTATAGATATATGGCTAAATAAAAGAGCATGCGTTGGGATTTTTTAACAAATCTTTTCGAATACCTTCGTTTTTAATTTAGTTTTTGAGCTAACATGTCATGTGGGAGGTGGGGAAAAAAAAGCTGGAAGGGGTCGAGGCAGAGGGAAATCGGACAGAATTACATGTAGTCCTACCAAAGGTGACCAAATGAAGAAAAAAAACATGAACAGAAAAGCAATAAAACCCAAGAGAAATGATAAATTCCGATGATTCCGGTGATTGAAATCCGTGGACAATCGTGAAAACAAAAATTGATATAAAAAATTTGTCCAAACTTTCACGAATAATCCTCAAGTTACGAATGTTTACGAGTTGTGACGAGTATATAAGGAATGTACTACGATCAATGCCCATGGCTTGCCATCAATACGATTGGCTTAAGAATGCATATGAATTATTTACGATTGGATTTAGAATTTCAATTCTTGCGAATTTAGAGCATGTTTCTAATATTCGTAAAAACTCACGAACGGCCACGATTACTTGAGAGTGAGTACGAATGTCTAGCGATAGTTATACGATCATTGCGATGGGGCGGATGACATTCTTGTGTCAATCGCAATGATATTTCGCATAGTGTGGGAGCAGTTAAAAGCTCTAAAACCCGAAAAGCTTCCGGGGCTTCGCCCCCTGGGCCCCCGCTTTGGCTTCATCCAGACCTTAGCTTATGGTTCCTTTTCCACGGACCACCCCCCCCCTTTCGACATAATCCTGGATCCGCCACTGATAATTGTTCATTAGACATAATAATATAAGAGTTATCGCCCATTGCCTGGCGTTTTTCCACCGAAATGTCTGTTGTGTACCATATATGCATGAAAATTTCCAATATATGAAAGCTGTTTCTGAGTCATGTGTGTCTCAGCTAAAAATACCATACCCGGGTATCATATCTGTTGATAGTATCAATAAGATATGAATCTCTAAGTTTTATCCAACCCATAAGTGATCAAACCACCTACTTTTAAAAAGATAACTTTAGAGACCTGTATTCAATAGTTGGGTCCATTGATTTAGGTATTACCTATATATTTTTTCTTCAAAAAATGGGGCGCTGAACTGAGCCAATTCACAAAAACAAACAAAAAAAGATACAAAGATTGAAAATATAATACAACCTGACTGAGAATGAGAAATGGAAAAAAACCGACTGGAATAATTGCATACATGATAGTGTTGTCGAACAAGAATACAAAATTTATGTATTGGGAATTTGGCCATTCGTGTGATGCTGAATATTGACTAGTCTCGCTGTTTCAAGAGAAGTGATGATTTTAGAGTTGGGCCATTTATCTTTCATAACACATATGATAATTATATCAAATATTTCAAGGCACCGTCTTGGCTCCAAGTTGGTGAAGGGATGAATCACAATTACATCAGGACTGGCATAATTCCATGATTGCACAGAGTTAAGATAGTTTCATCAAGAGTGTATGCAAGGACCTCCGAAACATTAGCAAATGAGGTGAGTTTCTGTTCTTTGATTTTCTTGAAATTAGAAGTTCCAATAAGAAGCACAAATGGGACCTGTCGTGCCTGTACGTCATAACCTTCAATACGCCCCTTGGGGATAAGGGTTAGAATAGATCCTCAGTATCCCTTGCTTGTCGTAAGAGGCGACTAAATGGGGCGGTCCTTCGAATGAGACTGCAAAAACCGAGGCCCTGTGCCACAGCAGGTGTAACACGATAATTAAAGACCTTTCCCTGCTCAAAAGCCATTAGCGCCGAGCATAGGTCTAAATTTTGCAGTCCTTGGTCGGCAATGGTGACGTTTCCATATGAGTGAAGAACTTTCAAGCGGGACGTTACAATCAGTCAACCAACCAACACATTTCACATATTTACATTGATCTTTGCAACACTTGTCGAATCGGATACATCCGCTGTAAATTTCCGTGCAAGTGTTTGATTGTTAATCATTTTTTAGGCATTTGGTCTTCAGTCAAGATGTACTTTTTGATAACAATTATATGGATGACCGGGGGCTTGGGTAAGAATAATTAATTTACTGATATTATGATAGCGAATAAAGGATAATCGACAAAATCTCCAATGTTATGCACTTTTTTCAGGTTATGGATCAACACGAACTGTTTTCATGGGATATCAGGACGAAAATAGCGGACATATTACATCACCTGGTTACCCAAGAAACTATCCAGCGAATGTAAAATACACATGGTTAATTAGAACGGGACACAGTAAAGCAGCAGTGACGATTACTATCACTGATATGGACATCAAAGAATGGTTTCCTTGTGACGACTACTTAGAGGTGAACTGAAATGAAATGTTTGTATACAAACTGATAAATTATCCCTAAGCCATATGTTGACTGATTTGTTTCATACCCTTTGTTAGACTGTCATTTTCGTACTAGATTTGACGACGGGTTGTTTCGACTAAGGGCTCACGGCGGGTGTGACCGGTCGGCAGAGGATGCTTAAGGCGGTCCCGCCGAAAGTTGTTGGAGCGTTCCTTCAACGGTGCCGAATTTAGACAACGCTCGTCACCGCGCACAAAATAGGGAAAAAAATCGAAAACATGGCGTTCTTAGCGGTGCACCGCTGAAGCGGCTTGCTTTAGCGTGGTTTACGGTAAGAAAGCGTTGGTTTTAGCGGTGACGGAGCGTTGATAGAGCGGCGTTCCGCGACACCTCCATACCAACTCCAAACCAAAGTTGATCACCGCAATGGATCGCTGCTTCAACGCCGACACCGTTCCAGCAATCCCGTGTCGCTCGTAAAATGCTAAACAACCGCTCCACCAAAGTTTGTAACAAGTTTAATCACCGCCGGGCAAAGCTGGCGAAGAAGCGGTGGTCCAGCGTTCAAGATTTCTGCGTTGGCTAGCGGACCGAAGCGTCCACGAACTTGCGTCTGCGGTGCCAAACATTCTCATGCACTGGGCGTTAGTATGAGGAGCGACACGGAACATGAATTTTGCGGAGCGGCAAATTGTCCTCTCCTCACCGCTCGCAATATTTTGTGCAGCTCAAAACTTTCGGAGCGGTAGGAGGGACTATCAGCGTTGGCCGAGCGTATACGGCGTTGCCTTAACGGAGGCCAACTTCTTTTAAACGGTGGTGAACGGTAATGAGCGGAGATGAATTTTTTTCACCGCTCCAGGAACGCTCCAACAAAGTTCGGGCGGTGTGACCGGGCCTTTACTCTTTCATGGCACCTGATCCTGCTTTCGCTTTTGTCGGAGGTCCGTGTTGCCCTTCAATCGACTTTGTATATATGTTTTTGGGGGACTATGATTACGTTTAACATTGTTTAACATTGTTTACTTCGCCAATTTATATATTGTACACAGCAATTTTGTGTTTGTTTTGTATTTTTCCAGATTCAAGAAGTCGACCCTTGTTGTTTTACTTTGTTTAAAAGGTGTGGTAAAATGCAAAACAAAAAGTGGACGGCAAGAGGTAAAGAAATCATGATATCCTTTGTATCTGACCGCTCATTGACAGCAAAAGGATTCAGTCTATCCTATACAGGTATGCTGATTACGTTCACATCTAGAGTTATCTGGAATGATAGAAATGTATTTGTAGAGTGATGGTCCTTGATATTGAGTATGTTTTTAAGTTAGTTCACCACAACCCCCAACAACTACAAAAAGAATAATCATTTTATCAACAACGGAACTGATTCCATTATGGTCACAAAAGACAACAACCCCAGCTACAACGATAACTCCGACCACAACAACGACAACTCCGACCACAACATCAACAGCTCCAACTACAACAACGACAACTTCGACTACAACAACGACAACAATAAAAACAACTCCGACTACGACAACTCCAACAACAACGACAACTCCGACCACAACAACGACAGCTCCAACTACAACAACGACAACTCCGACTACAACAACGACAACTCCGACTACAACAACGACAACTCCGACTACAACAACGACAACTCCGACTACAACAACGACAACTCCGACTACAACAACGACAACTCCGACTACAACAACGACAACTCCGACTACAACAACGACAACTCCGACTACAACAACGACAACTCCGACTACAACAACGACAACTCCGACCACAACAACTCCAACAATAAAAACAACTCCGT
>CAJDSM010036597.1:13694-30356 GCA_903981925.1 Ostrea lurida
ACACCCACAAGCGGCACGCCCAAGTCACCAAAGGGGGCGCATGTTATAAGTAAAGAAGCGGAAACTTATTCGACAATTGAGACACGCGCCATAAACGAAAGTAAAGATGGGGACGCCAAAATATGC
The DNA here is from genome assembly GCA_903981925.1 of Ostrea lurida. Lineage (NCBI taxonomy): Eukaryota > Metazoa > Mollusca > Bivalvia > Ostreida > Ostreidae > Ostrea > Ostrea lurida. The sequence continues at coordinate 13,821 of CAJDSM010036597.1, forward strand.
AGGCTTCAATTCTACACTAATATATTAGTATCAATAGCCACAATAGAAATGATACAGAAAAAAGAAGCGAAAGGCAAAATGTGTATATCGGAAAGTAAAACCCAAGCATCAACAACCCCCCCCCCTCATCTCTCTCTCTCTCTCCTCTCTCTCTCCTCCTCTTCTCTCTCTCTCTCCTCTCACTCTCTCTTTTTTTTTCAAAGGCGGGCTTCAACCCCCGCCAACTTTCCCATTGAACCCATTTCAAATTCTTTATATCTGGATAAGCTCTTGCTGTACATAGATCTGTCAATACAATTCAACATATAGATTAATCAGTCACCTTTCGGTATTCATTTGCTTGTTACTTGTAGAAAATCCATTCAATGTGCTAGTAATTAACCCAAAGGCGCTTGACTCTTTCATATCAAATCAAAAAAAAAAAATTATCCTGTTGTTACTACTTATTGACATGTCAATAATTCAGTACATAGGATAATTTTTTTTTTATTATATTGATATGAAACGTCAAGCTCCTGTGTAAATTTAAGCTTTAATCCTGTTATAATTCATTGGAATCTAGGAGGGGTTACGGGCGTTGCAACCCCCCCCCCCCCCCTTTGATTTGGAGAAGAGAGACGGAGAGAGGAGAGAGAGGGAGAGAGGAGGAGAGACGAAGGAGAGAGAGAGAGAGAGAGAGAAGAGAGAAACGAGAGGAGAGAGAGAGCTGGGGGTTGAGCTTGTGTTTTTGCTTTCCGGATACAATTTTGCTTTCGCCTTTAATTTTTCTCCACAATTCTACTTTTTGGCTATGATAAACTAATATATACGTTGTAGATAGAACTGAAGCCTGCATATTTCTTTACTTATTGTCTCACATTTCGATAAATTCCGCTTTTTTACTTCATAAAAATGCCGCCCCCTATTGTGACTCGGCGTCCGCTCTGTGGTGTCAAAAAATGTATTGTGATTACGTTTTACGTTCGTTAACATTTATGTATCGTTGGTTGTGAATTATGAGTATGTTTTGTCTAAGATTTCTTGTTTGTTAAACATTAGACGTTGGTTGATATCAATGTTCGATAAATTGCAAAGATCGTTATTGTACATTTTTTCGCTTGTTAAATTACAATTTACATATGTGGCAATTTCATTTTTGCCCTTTCCGCCGCCATAGAGAATTTGTTTTAATAAAAACAAATTTAAATAATATTATTTTCTGAAGCCTATTTTGTTTGGCTATCAGTGCTGTGTAAGCATTGTGATGGTCACTGTGCATGGTTTCGAGAAATAGTAATGTTGTGTTTTTGTTAGGTCACTCTACAGCCGTTTAGAACTTAGAATCAGGTTGCAGTGATTATATGGAAACCCAGGAACTTTGTTTTATAGATTAATATACATGTACGTATTAAAACTCGTTGGATTGATGATTAAAGTATGATAGATATCATAAACGTATTTAACGAGCAGCATTCCAAATTGACGTTGTCTGTTGTTGTTTCATAGCATTACATAGATAATTAATTTAATTTATTAATTTCGGAACGAACACAGTAGGGAGAAATAATGTTTACTATCTTTCTGTTGGATTTCTGTGCTCGAAACCTCTTGAAATTCATTTTATGGTTATTAGTTAGCACTGGTAAAAGTAGTCGAAGAATTATTCATGTCATATTTCGTCATTATGCAAATTACAAAATTATAAACAAAATAAAATATTTTTCATACGCAGGTTTCGTATTAGATATTTTTATCATTGCATTGCCGAACCTTCTTCATTGCATGCTGAACTGTAACATACATGCTGATACTACATCACATGCTGATACTTTAACATCACATGCTGATACTTTAACATTACATGCATACTTAAACATCACATTGCTGATACTTTAACACGCTTATAACATTACAATGAAGATACTTTAACATATATCATGCTGATACTTTAACATCACATCTGATACTTTAACACGGCTTTAACATTACAATGATCATACTTTAACATTACATGCTGATCGTAAATCACATGCTGATACATTAACATTATCATGGATGATACTTTACACGGATTTAAACATTAAACATGCTGATTACTTAACATTCATGCTCGATACTTAACATCACATGCTGAATACTTAACATCACATGCTGATGCTTAAACATTACATGCTCAGAATACTTTACATCACATGCTGATCTTTAACATTCACATGCTGATACTTTAACATTACATGCTGTACTTTACATCCACCATGCTGATACTTTAACACGGGCTTAAAATACATGATGTACTTTAACATTACATGCTAGACTTTAACATCACATGCTGATACATTTAACACTTCACAATGCTATCTTGTAACAGGCTTAACATTACATGATATACTTTAACATTAACATGGATGATACTTTAACATTACATGATGATACTTTAACATTACAGCTGATACTTTAACATCCAAAGTTATACTTTTAACATTACATGATGATACTTTAACATTACATTGATGATACTTTAACTTACAATGCGGCCGATGAATCTTAACATCACAATGCTGAACCTTTAACACCGGGCTTTAACATTTACATGATGATACTTTAACATTACAATGATGATACTTTAACTTACATGCTGATACTTTAAACAAAGTTGTACTTTAACACTACATTTTTTTTGATCTGATAACCTTTAACAACATCGATGATACTTTAACATTACATGTTTGTTACTTTAAACATCAATTGATACTTTCAACCATTACCTGATTGATACTTTTAAACATCACATGCTGAACTTTAACATTACATTTGATGTTACTTTAACATATACATGTATACTTAACATTGCATGATGATACTTCTTATTAATGCTGATGCGAGAATGTACACATCAATAAATGCGAAAAACATGACTTAATAATACGCGCATGAAAACGAATAAAGTAAAGCACGACACGCATTAAATAATTTTGAATTGTTAACTACATTGATAAGAATTAAACATACGTTTGGAGAATTCACTCAACTGTGTAAACTACTGGACATTTTTTTCACCAACTTAACATAAAAGTGCTTCGCCATCGATGAAATGTTTTAATCCTATAATAATTACATTAAATGTTGAGTTTTTATACTGATACCTCTTCTTACTATGATGGTACTTTGACATCACAGGATGATACTTCAAATTTACTAGTCTGATTTATTACATTCCTCACTTGATGATGAATGTTATTTGTCAATTTCTGTCTTAACAATATTTGAAAACATGAAAATTTGAATAATTCGAACAGGTAATTATCTGGAAAGAAGACATGGAACCATGTATACAATTATTTTGCTGTTTTTAGTAACTACGATGATTTAGACATCTAGAAGCACAATCTTCCACCTAGCCCGAATCATCGTATTGACCGACAAATCAGCAATAATTGTTTCTTTATATTGATGAAAATGATTTTTTAAAAACTTCAAGATTGTTTGTGGGTTTTTTGCTTTTAATGTTAAGTGAATCTATCGATCGCTGTAGATCGGTTAAGTTGGTCTGAGATCCAAAAAGGCAATACATTCCTAATTTTTCACCTGAAGCGTCGAGCCCCTGTTCGGCACCTGCTCGCACCCGGCGCGTCAAACCCTAAAATAGAGTGATTGCTCCTTCGCCAAGAGATCGGGAATCACGGGTCTTTTGGATATGACCTTAAAACGGAATTCCCGTGTCGCAAGCATATATGTGGCACGCTATGATGCTAAGCACGGTAAATTTGCAGCCACTTCACCAGGCAATGAGTTGAAATATCTCGACGTGACGAAAAATAACAAATAATCAATTAATCATCTTGTCAATTACTTACAATGGGAAAACAACAGAGTTCACGCTCAGTTTATTTTAGCAATTCCAGCTTGCCAATTTTTTACTTGATAAATGACTACCTGCTTCTTCAAATTACTACTTAGTTTTGACTTAGTTCAATGTTTTAAGAAGATTTTCATGTTTTGTACTTAAACTCTGAATATGCCAGTATACCCCTGGCCTAAAGTAACCTCTACCCAGAGGATATGACTATTTACAACTTTGTATAGTCTCCTTGCTCTACACTCCCAAATTGCATTACATTTTTTCTCATAGATGTGCGTTGTAGAAAACTGTGAAAGTGGTCGATTTTGGAGCCAGTTTTTTTTTTTACCCAACCCTGAAGTCCCTGGGTTCATTTCCAGAAATTTCAAATTTATACTCCCTTTCCCCAAGATTTGTATAACCAAATGGTTTGAATAAGAAAATAAATGGTATCATTACTGAAGAGTTTTAAATTTTAGTTGCTAACGCTCAACGTAAGATGGCGGAGGTGACCGATAGCAAAAGACTTAAAATTCAAACTAGCCTACAAAAACACGCTTGTAAACGTAAAAACAAACAGATGACATGTATCATCTCTTTACAGTTTTGATTACTCATAAACTTTGCCAAACAATCATCTCTGAATTGCGTTGGTCTCTTAATACATTGTATATATTATAGTTTTATCAACTCTTGTATTGTTCTATTCCTGCAACATGAAAGAGCACCGAAACTCACCGAACTAATCAAATCCTGATATTAAATTTTATTCAAAGTGTTCAACTCTTGCAATCCATAAGTAATGTTCGATCTATTAATTTTTTCACTTCTTGTAAATTTTATGTTTCCTTTTGAATTCCAATATATCCCCAGGACCGTGCTTCGATAATCTCTTACCAATCATTAGGAACTTACAATGATGCCACACCGGTCGCGGTGGCTTTAGTGGTAGAGCTTCGCTCGTGATCGGGAGTCGTGCGTTCGCAGCCCCGTGCCAGCACCGGCCGAGTCAAAACCAAGAGCCAGACTCGGCATTTAGAATGAGAATCACGGGTCTTCGGAATTACCCTAAAACGAGTTCCGTACATGCAGCATGTTGCATGCAAAAGAACTCTCACTGCATAAAAGACATGGGGTCTAGATTAGGTCTAAATTTGCAGCCATTCACCACTGGCACATCATATTGTAGACTCCTCAATAGTCATATGAGTGAAATATTTACTCACCCTGAGTGCACGAAAAAAACAAATAATCAATCAAGAATACCACATACCTCTCTCGCTGATGCTATCCTTTGTACACACCACACACTGAATTACACAAATGCTCTACTACCTTAAAGATCGGACCGGTGCTCATTGGTAGGAGCTATCGCCTCTGTGATTGGGAGGTCGTTCGCGTTCGATGCTAGTGCATCGGCATCCGGCCTCTTCAGATTTATCCTTCGCCAAGAGCTCGGCATTTAGAAGTGAGAATTTTTTTTTGAAAAAAAGGGTTTTTTCTTTTTTCCCCGGGATGTGACCTGAAAACGGAAATCCCGTGTCGCAGCGTGTGGCACTCAAAAAGAACCCTCACTGCTCAAAAAGTATTCAGTCTACTTTGCAGTCCTTCACGGCAATGTGACGTCTCATCATGATTGATAATATTCTCAAACGAGACGCAAAAACAAACAAATAATCAGTCAATCCAACTACCTAATAACATAGACTGATTTTTTTAAATCCATAGGCACGTCTTGAATGTCAAACAAAAAATTATAATCTGATTTCTTTTTTTTTATTCAAATCTACTCTCTAGAGGGGCCACTAGCCTTTTTTCCTATTGTCATACCGTCAAACAAGATTTATATCAAATTCAACATACAACAAATCACTACAGTGTAGAACGGATCAGCATTCCTTCCAGAATCTCGGAGAGATAATGCCGACATATAATACATGTTTACAGTTGAGTAGTACTACATTAGCTATATGGATAATAATACAGTGTATATATTGCATACCTGTTTACTCAACTATGGTTTACACAAGCGTCAATACCTTCCGTGGGAATCTTTTTTTTTTTTCTTTGCTTAGTAAACTTATGCATATTGCTAGAAATATAACTCTTTTTCGTCGACTATGCAACAATTGATTTGTCTAATAGATAACAAATCAATTGCAAAATTTCAAACACCAATATTTTTATCTGTTATGCTGAATCAAGCAGATCTCTTCATAGTAATTTATCACTAATGATTACTTAAACTCGCCTCACTTGCATATTTATCTGTTGTATCTAAATTGCATGACTAATACATGTATATTTTAATTTAGGGAGAGGAGTCAGTAAGGTGAAAACATTAACAATCTCCAATCCTTATGAATATCAATTTTGATTTAACATATTATTATTGAGTAACTGAAAGGGATTGCCGAAACAGACGCAGGCCATGTTTAAGGCCCTCGACCAATACAAATGTCACAGCCTAAGAATCTTCTTGATTATTCAATAAAATATGTTTCATAAGACAAAACACATGATTGTTTATTTTTTAAGATAACTTTCAACGATTAATGCTGTAAACTGAGCTTCCTATTGTTAGAGTCGTTATAAAACGGAATACGGACATTTAGTGTAGACTGCCCCCGTTATTGAAGTACACAATGAAAGGCGAGATACCGAACAAGTGATTAATCACATACAAGTTTCTAAACAGAATACAAACAAGAGTTGGGCAAACACGGAACCCTTGATACACCAGAGGTGGAGAGGTGGCCATTGAGGAGTAAGACATTCCCCTGTCGACGGTCACATCCGCCCAGTAAGCCCATTGTGCTTGATAGATCAAAGTCAAAAGAACGGCTTAAGAATGCTATGAAACGCATCAATAGCTTTTGATGAATAGCGCTGAATATGAGTGTCTTATTTTACGTCACCTAAAAAAAAATGACGGAATCTAACCTAGCTCGCAAAACAGTAAACAGACGAGCATTACGATGGTGATTTCCTGAGGTAAAGCAGTCTCATCCACGAGACGTATATATAGTAAAGAGCCATGTCTTTTTATCGCCCTATTAGACTGTGACCTACACGATGAGTAGGGAGGTCTGTATTACTTTATGAAAATATTAAACTTCTATCGACTTTTTATACTAAGTTAAATTACTTTACTATAGGCGTGTCTGTATTTTCAGGATTAGAAAAAGTGAGTGTATATATTTTTTTATCACATCACCATTTTAAACATGTTCCACGTCTAGAGTATTTGTAGAAGCGGTAATAATGTTCAACATTTCAGTTATAACAATTCAGTGAATTTACGCATAATATCGTAGATGTATGAAAGAATACTAAGGTCCACATCATGTATTAGACAAGTTTGTTGAAGTTACAGTACTATTATTCACCTCATCTATCAGCCATTAGAGTATCGAGATGGTAAATGGCTCGTCACTGATGAAATAATTTTGGAAGTAGATTGGCAGTAAAGGTACAATTTTAAGATAGTCTTTTCTCACGCTAGAATCTCTGTCGTTGTCGTGTAAAAGGCAAGGTTGCACAAGATTACGTACAATTTGAGGTATGACCTGGTTGCGGTATTCAATTCGGTACGCCTGCCGATCGCATGTAGACAGACTTATATTTAAGTATAATAGTGATGTCAGTTCACTGGACCTCGCTTAAGAGCTGGCAGCATGTATTTTTGGATCTCTTTCACCACGACAATATGTACATTTTGCATGAAGTGTTCTTTCCTGAGCCGGGAGAAGGGCCACTTTGACATTCTCATCATTTGTACTCTGTACTAAATAATATGCGGAAAAAAAAGAAAAAGAACTGTAAAAGTATTCAAGTGATTTTTTGGTAGTATTTATTAACATTTTGCAAATAAAATGAAAATAATCATGGATTTAAAAATTATATGATACGATGTCCTTTTAGCTTAGTACCGACTGTGCTATTCGAACTTACTGATCTTCAGCAAGGACAATTAATATTTTGAAAGAACTACATATATTCTACATAGTTCTAAATAAAGCCTGGGCTAGATGGGATACACCCTTGCACGATTGAAATAGAAAAACCCACATGCCTTGGACCATTCGGCTCTTGATGAATTACAATTTCAAACATACGTAAATACTCTTATTCTGACATAACTGTGAAAGTTCTCGAACATATTGCAATGTTTCTTAAATTTTAGGACTCTGTTGTTGTCATAGATTCGGAGGTGATGCTTACATGCAATACCTGGTATTGAAGAAGGAGAAAAGAATTGAAATTATCATGTTTTAGGGTATAACAGACAATCAACTTCACATTTAGACGCTGCTGCGGATACGGTAAGAGTTAAGAGCTGATATAAATTCTCATGTGCAAAGAATTCAGTGTTAAAACAAAAGCCAATAGACTTCAAACATTTGCCTACTTAAAGCTCGGTTTTCTGCTATTCATCTATTATACCCACAAATATCTATCATCACATGTATCTATCTACAGGTATCTATCTATCTACTACTATCTAACTCTATCTATCTATCTTATCTATCTATCTATTATAAAAATGGCAATAACCAAAGCATCAAACTATCAAGTCCAAAAAAACACATTACAAAACAGTGTGTTCAGGCAAACACGACATTCAACGAAACGAAGGCAGACTCAGTGCCATGAGGAGGAGTAACACCTCTGCTGATCCCGTCACACCCGCTGTGAGCCTGTTAGTCGAACATATCTATCTATCTGTCTCTCCTGTCTGTCTATCTATCTATTATACTTGAAGATATGAAATATATATTTAAAAACAGATGTTAACAAAAAAACATCAATAAATACCATTTCGTCTCTTTGTGCTATTGATTCTTTTCATGGAAACTTCTCACTTTAAGTCAAATAACACAAAGATTGATAGTGCCTGTATCTTTTAGAACCCTGATCCTCGAAGTGGAAACATCGCGACATCAGGTCTAAATTTTGGCAACTTACCTACAACTGATGACTTTTTAGTACCTGGTGTGTGAAAAATCTAGAAAAGACGTAAATACAAAAAAACATCCCAAAGCGGAACATTCAACTGTTTTCTTCTCTTTAGAGCTAAAGATAGATTGATTTCACAAAATTATGAGAAAACACACATTGCACAATTTCCGTTTCGGGTGGATTACTAACAGATTATTATTCAAAAGTTCAACATTATAATAAACTATAGATGTTTTTAAAAAGTGCTGATTTTTCAAAAACATTCAAAAACAAACTTATTCTGAAAATTCATTTGTTATCAAAATTTATTTAAAAAGTTATAGAGATATCAAATTTATATTCAACGTGATCAGTCTAGCCCGATCTCATTGGTTAAAACACCTCCGTAAGAACAACAGTAAAGTCTAATAACATTATTTTTGTTGTCTGTAATACATTGATAAAATGAATGATAAGAAAGCATCTCTATTTTCTTATCGGGTATATGCAGTTATCACCGAGATTTTTAGACGGTAAAATGCGCGCATTGAGATGCTTACCGTCAAATGTGAACCTGCATCACCCTGAAAAATATAAGATTCATGTCATTATTTGAAATTTAAAACTTAAGTCTATTCTCAGTTTATGTCTTGGGCGCTGGTCTCAGGTCGTTTTTAAATAGAGTACCTCTATTTCGTATCCATTTACGTCAACATACTCTCTATTTCTGTCATCTTTGTTGAACTAGCTACTAGAGATGTTGTTTTGTAAATTATTATACCAAAACATTATAATTAGATTTTCAAAAAATTCAATTTTATAAATAAATTGGACGAAATAACCGATTTACGGAACTCCGATGAACGCGAGAAAATTGCATGCACTGCCTTCGAAGTGACTCATTTCCAGAAACAACAAACTAGTGTTGATATACAATAGATTCATGTACACTGATAGCATAATTCCGTATCGGGACGAAGAAGGCGCCGATGAGGAGCGGACAGAGTTAGTGAGGGGTTGGTGTAAGATCATATTCATTTTTCCCGGATTGTAAAGCCCCAACGAAACGCGCGATGAAACGGCTGCCAAGTGCGACCGCTCACGGAGATCACCCTTCCAAGACGATCCGCATTTTGAGGCTAACATGGTCTTTCCTGGTTTTGCAAATTAAACATTACAGGCCAGTATTTATTAATACTATGTGTATATAGTTATATACATACATACTTCATTTACTCTGTATACAGACATAGATTGAACATAAGTCGTGGTGAAATGGGGACGTAGTGACTTCTGTGATACAACGTACCATCTACCAATGTCTGAATACCATGACTTTCTATATTTTACACACTCCACTTACGGGAGTACCTTGTTGACTGAGGTTCGTATGGAAATCGTAATTCATAATTTCGTGAATATTAGAATAAGCATGGGTGGAAGAGGAAGTGTAACAGACGGGGTGGGTGGGAGTTGGGGTTACATTATTAATACTTATGTTATAAATATTTCTAAATTCTGCTTATTCAAAACTTTTACAACATATTTAAAAAGAACACTTAGAGAACCTAATTTCTTCGATGTCGCTCTATCTAAGAATCGGCCGCTCCTTGCTGCCGATAGATAAGCGATGAATAACTCTTGTCCCTCCCGCACAAGGAAAGTGTTCAATACAAATACACACAAAATAATCGTTCATTCTGGGCATGTCCCTTATGATAAATATACCCCCCCCCCCCCCCCCCCCCCCCCCCCCCCCCCCCCCCCCCCCCCCCCCCACTTGTTATTGCCGTACCGTTGACGATTACAGCAGCCATGACAAATTTCTGCAATAGGTGACGTTGATTTTGCGCGTTTCAATCAGGCCAATGGCGATAACTCTTAATTACATATTAAGTTGACACAAGACTGGCTGTCTACACTTGAAGGATTATTTAAACGCAATGAAAGGAAGTCTGCTGAAATCTAGGATGACATGAAAAAAATAATTGTTCCAATGAAATTAGACAGGAAAAAAAACAAAAAAAAAAAACATGGCATGCCAAACGTTGAAATATTTGATCTGTATAATTTCCATTCTGTATTGTTATAATCAGTGGCGGATTTCGCCCCCCCCCCTTTTTGCGTGACCCAAACTTAATATTAGTATAGATAGTATGGCAAATAAAAGAGGCATCTGCGTTGGATTTTGTTAACAAACTTTTCGAATACCTTTCGTTTTTTAATTTAGTTTTGAGCTAACAATGTCATGTGGAGGTCGGGAAAAAAAAGCGGAAGGGGTCGAGGCAGAGGAAATCGGACAGAATCACATGATAGTCCTACCAAAGGTGACCAAATGAAGAAAAAAACCCCTATGAACAGAAAAGCAATAAAACCCAGAGAAATGATAAATTCCTACTGATTCCGGTGATTGAAATCCTGGGACAATTCCGTGAAAACAAAAATTTGATATAAAAATTGTCCAAACTGTTCACGAAGTAATCCTAAGTTACGAATGTTTACGATGGTTGTGACGAGTATATAAGGGAACTGTACATCTCAATTGCCATGGCTTGCCATCAATTGACGATTGGCTTAAGAATTGCATGGATGAATTATTACGATTGATTGGAATTTCAATTCCTTGCGATCATTTTAGAGCATGTTTCTAATATTCGTAAAAATCACGACGGCCACGATTACTGAGAGTGAGTACGAATGTCACGATAGTTATACGATCATTGCGAATGATGCGTGCGAATTGACATTCTGTGTCATGCGCAATGCATTTACGCATAGTGTGAGAGTCAGTATAAAAAAGGCTCTAAAACCCGAAAAGCTCGGGGTTCGCCCCCTGGCCCCCGCTTTGGCTTCATGTTCCTTTTTCCACGGACACCCCCCCCCGTTTCCGACAAATCCATGAATCCGCCACTGATAATTGTTCATAGACATCTAATTAATATAAGAGTTATCGCCCATTAGCCTGCGTTTTTCACCGAAATGTCTGTGATGTACATAATTGCATGAAAATTTCCGAATATATGAAAGCTGTTCTGGAGTCATGGTGTGTCTCAAGCTAAGAAATACCATACCCGGATCAATCTGTTGTAGTATCAATAAGGATATTGAATCTCGTAAGTTTTTATCTCCAACCCATAAGTGATGACAAACCAATCCTACTTTATAAAAGAAACTTTAGAGACCTGTATCAATAGTTGGTGCCATTGATTTAAGGTATTACCTATATACTTTCTTTCTTCAAAAATGGGGCGCTGAACTAGCCAATTTCACAAAACAAACAAAAAAAACAAAAAAAGGGGGATAAACAAACCAAAAGAAAATTGAAAATATAATACTAACCTGCAACTGAGAATGAGAAATGGAAAAAAACCGGACTGAATGAATTGGCATACCATATAGTGTTGATTCGAACCAAGAATACAAAATTATGTCATGGGAATTTGGCCATTCGCAATGTGATGCTGAATTATTGACTAGTTCGCCTGTTCGAAGAGAAGATGATTTTAAGTTGCGACCATTTATCTTTCATAACACATACGGATATTATATCAAATATTTCAAAGGGCACCGTCTTGTGCTCCAAGTTGGTGAAGGGATGAATCACAATTACATCAGATGCATATTCCATATTTGCACAGAGTTAAATAGTTTCATCAAGAGTGTATGCAAGGACCTCCGAAACATTAGCAAATGAGGTTGACGTTTCTGCTTCTTTATTTTCTTGAAATTAGAAGTTCCAATAGCAAGCACAAATGGGAACCCTGTCGTGCCGTGAACGTCATAACCTTCAATACGCCCCTTGCGGATAGGGTTAGAATGAATTCCCAGTATCCCTTGCGTGTCGAAAGAGGCGACTAGAATGGCGGTCCTTCGAGATGAGGACCTGCAAAAACGAGCCCTGTGCCACAGAGTGTGTAACACATTACATTTAATAAAGACCTTCTCCCTGCTCAATAAGCCATTAGCGCCGAGCACTAGCTCTAAATGCAGTTCCTTGGTCGGCAATGGTGACGTTTCCACTATGAGTGAAGAACTTTCAAGCGGACGTTCAATCAGTCAACCGAACCAACACATTTCACATATTTACATTGATCTTTGCAAACCACTTGTCGAATCGGATACAATCCGCTGCTACAATTTCCGTGGCAAGTGTTTGATTGTTAATCATTTTTTTAGCATTTGAGTCTTCAATCAAGATGTACTTTTTGATAACAATTATATGGATGACCGGGGGCTTGGGTAAGAATAATTAATTACGGATATTATGCATAGCGAATAAAGGATAATCGACAAAAACTCCAATGCTATTATGCACTTTTTCACGTCTTATGGATCAACACGAAACTGTTTTCATGGGAATATCAGGACGAAAATAGCGGACATAATACACTACCTGGTACCAAGAAAACTATCCGCGAATGTAAAAATACAACATGGTTAATTAGAACGGGAACAGAAATAAAGCAGCCAGTGACGATTAACTATCACTGATATGGACATCAAATGGTTTCCTGATTGCACGAACTACTTAGAGGTGAACTTGAAAATAATGCATGTTGTTAATACAAATTGATAAAATTATCCCATAAGCCTATATTGATCGATTTGTTTCATACTCCTTTGTTAGACGTTCAATTTTCGTACTAGATTGACGACGGGTTGTTTCGACTAAGGCTCACGGCGGTGACCGGTCGCAGAGGACTGCTAAGGCCGGTCACACCGCCGAAAGTTGTTGGAGCGATTTCCTTCAACGGATGCCGAATTTAGACAACGCTCGTCACACCGCGCACAAATAGGGAAAAAAAAAATCGAAAACGGGCTGTCGCACATATAGCGTGCACCGCGAAAGCGCGGCGTTGCTTATAGCGTTGGTCTTAAGGTAGAAAGCGTTGTTTAGCGGTGACGCGAGCTTCTAGAGCGGCGTCCGCGACAGCCTCATACCAACTCAAACCAAAGATGATCACCGCAATGGATCCGCTGCTTCAACGCCGACACCGTTCCGCAATCCCGTGTCCGCTCGGTAAAAATCGCTAACACCGCTCCACCAAAGTTTGTACAACGTTTAATCACCCCCGGGAAAGCTTGGCCGAAGAAGCGGTGCGATCCAGCGTTCAAGATTTCTCTTGCCGTAGCGGACCGAAGCGTCACGAAACTTGCGCTAGCGGTGCCAAACTTTGACTGTGGCGTTGTTGACGGCCGGTGAACTTCTGCCGAGCCGCAATACCATTCCTCACCGCTCGCCTAATATTTGTGGCCAGCTCACAACATTTCGTGAGCGGTAGAGAGGACTACAAGCGTTTGCCGCGCTATACGCGCTTGCTTAACGGAGGCCACTTCTTTAAACGGTGAGGTGAACGTAAATAGCGGAGATGAATTTTTTCAACCCGTCCCCAGGACACCATCCAACCAAAGCTTCGGCCGGTGTGACCGCCCCTTTACTCTTTCAATGGCACCTGATTCCTGCTTTCGCTTTTGTCGAGGTCCGTTGTTGCCCTTCAATCGACTTTGATAATATGTTTTTGGGCGACTATGATTACGTTTAACATTGTTTATACATTGTTTACTTCGGCAATTTATATATTTGTACACAGCAATTTAGTCGTTTGTTTTGTATTTTTCCAATTCAGAAGTCGACCCTTGTTGTTTTACTTTGTTTAAAGGCATGTTGGAAAATGCAAAACAAAAAAGTGACGGCAAGAGTAAGAAATCATTGATATCCTTTGTAATCTGACCGCCTCATTGACAGCAAAAGGTATTCATCTATCCTAATACAGGAGGAGCTGATTACTTCACCATTAGAGTTATCTGAAATGATAAAATGTTTTGGTTAGATGATGTCCTTGAAATATGAGTATTTATTTAAGTTAGTTCACCCACAACCCCCAACAAAACTGACCAAAAGAATAATCTATTTCATCAACAACGCGAATGATCCGATTACTGCACAAAGAGACAACAACCCCAGCTACAACGATAACTCCGACCACAACAACGACAACTCCGACCACAACATCAACAGGCCCAACTACAACAAACGACCAACATGACTACAAAAACGACAACAATAAAAAACAACTCCACTAGACAACTCCACAACAACAACTCCGATACAATCCGACATACCGCACCCGACTACAAAACGACAACTCCCACCACAACATCAACAGCTCCAACTCTACAACATTCGACAGCTCCAACTACAACCGACAACTCCGACTACAACAACGACAACCCGACTACAACAACGACAACTTCCGACTACAACATCGACAACTCCGACTACAAACAACGACAACTCCGACCACAAAAACTCCAACATATAAAAACAACTTCCGTCCACACATCGACAACTCCAACTACAACAAACGCAACTCAACAACAACGACAACTCTAACTACAACAACGCAATCCAGACTACAATACACTCGACCACAACAATACACAACTCCAACTTTATAAAAACCACAACTCGAACAACTCCAACCTTATAACAACCACAAACAATCGACCATCGACAACTCCAACTATAACAACCACAACTTCGACTACAATAAAAACAACTCCGACCACAACAACTCCAACTACAACAACCACAACTCCGACAACATTGACAGCCGTCTCTACCAGTGGTAAATAATTTATGTTTGGAATCAGAAACTAATTATCTTTCAAATCATAAAAAAAAAAATAATCCAATAATTATATCTATTAATCATTCATGGCGTGATGCATTTAGTAAGGGAGGTAACTCATTAGGAAAATATTATTTTACATGGGTTAATAAGTCTTCATGCATATACTATCAAGACAATAGTATTATTAAAATCAATTTTACTGATTTACAGCAGCGTTTCAAACCACAGGCACTTGACATTTCAAATAAATATAATATGAAATAAAATTTATTCCTGTGTAAGTTAGTACACAGGAATATATATATTTTTTTCATATTATATTTATTTGAAACGTCAAGTGCCTGTGTTTCAAACCAATAGAAGTCTGTACGTAAAAAGTTTGTACATAGTAAATCATATAGAGCAATATAGTAATTAAATCAGTTGCACCCGGCCTATTGACATTTTAATTGATGTGTACATATTATTTTCCCCTAGAAACAGTATATTTAAAACATGCAGGTTATCTTTGATTATTTTACATTAATTATAAACTCGGTGCATTCATTAATACATTCAATCGCAGAAGCATTCGGGTGGAATGTTTGTTGTCTTCGCTTTCATGATATTAATATCCTCTTTGCGGACAGGCAAAACCTGTCAGACACCATCTTCGATCTTGTTTTCGTTTTTCGGAGTTTTTCGTGTTGTTTTGATTTCACAACCATAACTCCAGCTGGAAATAAACACGAGTCTTATTCCGAAGGAGCTACAGGAAGGACAGATCAACACCCACGTGACTTTCCGTAAATCAATTTTTTTTAGTGTATGATTATTATAATGAGATATGTTGATGCATGATATATATTAGTACTTTGCATTATTTGAAAATTAAACTTTTAAAGTTTTTCTATGATTTTTATCACAGGTATGACGTCTGGCATGTAATTATTGACTTTTCATTAGCATTCCTCGTAAGTATACAGTATTGGTTGTCTGAGGTGTTGAAGACGAAGGTCAACCATTATCTTACCAGGTCCATATTGTCATGAATAAACTAAATTAAAAGTCATAAGTTTTATTAAATGGTCAGGGATTTCACAAGATATTTTTCAATAGACTTATAGTCCACCTGAGCTGAAAGCACATATCACATTTCGTCCA
>CAJDSM010036609.1:0-23283 GCA_903981925.1 Ostrea lurida
AACGAATTATATCCGTCGTCGTTAAATGTATCAAACTACAGAGGAAAGTCTAAAAATCCCTTTCACAAAGATAACAAAGTGACTAACATGGAAAAATGTACACAAAAATTTACTTTTAATTTTACTGTCTTCACCAGAATTTCGTTTTTCAAAATTGCATAGATGAATATTTACTGTGTAATTTCCGTTCCAAAAATCATTAAGTTTTTTTTATAGCATCATGTTCTCTGATGTTGGTATTAAAGCAATGTTGGAGCTCCTCGTTGGCAATATCTATGTAGTATTTGGTGATCAAGTCTTCCTACAGTCTGTTGGCATTCTCACGGGCACGAATTGTGCTCGTTTGTTAGCTGACATGTTTTTACACTCTTATTAGGCAGAATTTATATATGAGAAAAAAAATTCTAACTGTGGCCTTTAATTCGACAATTTGATATATCGAAGACCTTTACCTATTAGTAATAACAAATTTCATTTTTATGTTGATTCGATATTGTACAGTGAACTAGAAGTAAAATACACCACAATGTCATCCACATCTGCTTCGTACTTAGATATTTTATAGAACATAGACTTTGACGGCAAACTAACAACTTAATTTTATGATAAACGGAAAGATTTAAGTCTCTCCATCGTCATTTTCCCATATTCATGTAACAGCATTCCATCATCACCTGCATTGGTGTGTATGTCTCTCAATTTATTCGACACGCAAGAGCTTGTTCTGCGTATGATCAGTTTTTTAATCGAAGCAGGCTACTTACACACAAGTTGTTTTATGGGATTCAACAATCACGTTTAAAGGCAGTATTCGCAAATTCTATGGTCGTTATAACGATTAAGCTTGCCAGTATGGCCTGCCATTATGTCAGATGTATAGGCAAAGATCTCTCGTAAGTCCCAAATATAATACAAAATCAAAGAGTGGGCAAACAACGAACCCTGGACACACCAAGAGTGGATTCAGGTGCCTTCAGGAGGATAAGCATCTCCTGCCGACCGGTCACATCCGCCGTGAGCCCATTGCTCTGTGATCAGGTAAAGACAGAGTAATCCGAAGTCAAATCAGTGTATGAAAAACGCTTGATAATTGCTCTAAAACACATCAGTTAAACATTTCACCCCAAATGGCAGGCCATATTTGTAGACTAAATCGTTGTCAAAACCATGGAATATTCGAATTACTGCCTTTAAACGTGATTGTTGAAACCCCTGCGACAATAACTTGTTCGTAAGTAGTCTGCCTGATTCAAAACTGATCATACGCAAAACTAGTTCTTGCATATCGAATAAGTTGAGAGACATACACACCATATGCAAGGTGATGATGGAATATTGCTACATGAGTATGGAAGTTGACGATGGAGAAGCTGAAATCGTCCCGTTTGTCAAAGTTGAGATGTTGGTTTGCCGTTAAATGTCTATGTTCAATAAATTATCAAGTAACGAAAGCAAAGACTTGGAAGACTCTGTGGTGTCCTTTATTTATAGTTCAAATGCTGTCTGATTTGTCTCATAGCAATTGTTATGCCGTTTTTCATACACTGATTTGACTACGGATTACTCCGTTAACCTGATGAAGACAATGGGCTCATGGCGGGTGTGACCGGTCGACAGGGCATGCTTACTTCTCGTCGGCACCTGATCCCACCTCTGGTGTGTCCAGGGGCCGTGCTTGCCCAACTCTTGTTTTGTATTTTATTTGGTACTTACGAGATTGATCACTGTTCGTTATCTTTGCCTTTACATAAGGGTATAAACTGCCATATCGACATATACGGACTTTTCATGAGGCGCTTGTAAACCCGCTTTATGATGCTTATAAACCCGCTTTATGATGCATGCCGAGGCTCGTATCCTCGTGTATTTTTTAAAATGAAATTTATTTCTTGATAATCATGAAAAGAAAAGGAATAAGAATATATCGTAAAAGATGCACAATAAGAAAATCTTGAAATCAACATTTCTTCCATATATAAAAAATGCAAATATTGGTATGTAAAATTATGGGCGTAATAATGGTTTACTGTGTATTTCGCGCTAGGGTTCTACTGCATACGTCACACAACTGCCATGGATACAGAATGTCACGGTGAAGGAAAACATTTTGTTTGGGAGAGAATTTCGTGATAAATTCTACAACAAAGTATTGGATGCATGTGCATTAAGGGCAGATCTTGAAATTCTTGTGGATGGAGATGAAACTGAAATAGGCGAGAAGGTAATTTTTTTCTCTATCAAAACTGTAATTGGACAAATACATAAGCTTTTCGGCATTAAGATATGACTGAGTCAGCATCTGCTGATTGTAAAAGTGTGACTTTACAGACAGATGGAGAGACAACACACAAAATGTTTCTCTGAAATTGCACATGACGCAATCGTAAAACAAATCTTATAAATGTCTAATGGCACGTGTTCGAGACTTTGTCACTGACTAGGAGACATCACCAGCTCTAGGTTCAGTGTTTGATTGTTTAAAGTCCCTTCGAGAATTTGTCACTTGTATTGAGACATCCTCCAGCTGTAGATGAAGTATCACAGAAATTAGGAACTATCTAACGATACAAATTGACTCTTGATTTGAAGGGAATTAATCTGAGTGGTGGACAGAAACAGCGCGTGAGTCTCGCACGTGCAGTGTACCAGGATATGGATATTTACCTCCTAGATGATCCCCTGAGTGCCGTGGATGCTCATGTGGGAAAACATTTATTTGAAAATGTCATAGGTCCAAAGGGTCTTCTCAGAAAGAAGGTGCAGTCATTTATTGTTATAATGATATATAAACATGCAATCTGTGCTGCTTTCTGTTTACAAGATATGTTCGTACATTATAAGTTTCTTGTGTTCATTTCTTTGATAGACAAGGATATTAGTAACACATGCGATTAGTTTCCTACCATATGTCGATAAAATCATTTCACTGGAAAATGGAAGAATATCAGAAACAGGGACCTACGACGAGTTAATGGAGAAAAAAGGACCCTTTTCTGATTTCGTCAAAAAACACATGTTGGAGGACCCTAAAGAGGAAATCAAGACCGCAGCATTAGAGAAAAATAACAGAGCCGGTAAGAATTAATGTATAATCAATGTCACGTGACTTCGTTAGATTTGAGCAATCGAATGTCAATCAATTAAAAAAAATGTGCTTAATTTTCTTTCAGCTTTAAAACGTCAACGCTCACAAGTGTTATCTCGGCAACTTTCACGACAACTTTCCCGCCAAATATCGCTTGAGCAAGGAGAAGAAACAGAACACGAAACAAAATGTCAAAACATGAAATTCATCTCGGAGGAACTGGTTGAGACGGGACAGGTAACATTTTAAAACCCACTTTTATTAGGAGATATCATGGAAATCAAACAGGAAGACACAATGGCAAAACTTTAGATCTTGCAATTCCTGTGTCACAGTCATAGAGCTTCTGACCTTTAGATCTAATTACTAGTATTAATGTTTAAATTCCACAATGGTTCCGTTTTATGGGATTGGTCATGCTTCGATATAAAATTCAATAATTAGTTGTATCTTGGATACATTTGAAGTATTTCATGGACTACATATGTTAGGATATACATGTAACATGGTCTTGGTTTTTATTGAAAGGTAAAATGGTCCAGCTACAAGACGTATTTAAAAACAGCGGGACCATTGTTACTTCTGCTGATAACCTTGGCAATCGTGGAGAACATCTTTGACCACATCACAAAGTTCTGGTTGAGTGAATGGGGTAATGATAGTGTGGCGAATGGTACAGAAGTTCCCACCATAGACAACACAACTCAGATTCACCAACAAGAGCAATATCGATTGAAAGTGTATGGATTTCTGGGTTTGATTAGAAGTAAGTTAATTATAAAGAAATAATTTTGTTGTCGGTTTGATGAAAAGACGAAGATAACGAAGTGATCAATCTCGTAAGTTCCAAACAGAACACAAAATAAGAGTTGGTCAAACACGCACTCCTGATATATCAGAGATGGGGTCAGGTGCCTAGGAGGAGTCAGCATCCCCTGTCGACCGGTCACACCCGCGCTGTGAGTCCATTGTCTTGATCAGGTAAACGGAGTAATTCGTAGTCAAAATCAGTGTATAAAGAACGGCTTAACAATTGCTATGAAACATGTCAGACAGCATTTGGCCCAATGGCATGTTGTAATGGCAGATAGTAAACCGTTATATTGACCACAGTATTTTCAAAATGCTGACTTTAAACGTGACTTTCGAAACCCCTGCAACAACAACTTGGTTGTAAGTAGCCTGCCTCGATTACGGTAAAAAAAATCCTGATAACACTTAGAGCAAGCTTTTACGTATATAATACCAGTTGGGGGGAGACATAGATCCTATGCGGGTGATGATGGAATGTTACTACATAAATATGGGAAGTTGACAATGACAATGGAGAAGCTGAAATCGCCCCAACTCCGTGAGTTTCGCGCCATGCTGGCCAGGTCAATAATTATGGGCCCAATTTTGTTTAATGAATGGCAAATTTATGCAGTGGTCTGAGGTCGTTTTTGTTTTGTTTGTTTATTTTACGTCCTGTCATGAATTTATCATTTCCAAATGAATAGCATTTTGCGAAGAACCAATCACTTCTTTTTGCTTTGATGCGGTCATGGCTCAAGCCGTGTTTGAAATCGCAACCTCCCAATTACAAAGGGAACGCTACCATTGAGCTACCGCCACCGGTTTCACCTGTTTGGTAAATCATGTAACAGATCACCTTTCACAACAACGGGGTGGCAAGTCGCTGGCTTCAAAAATATCCTCCTGGGGGCTTGAATCTCTATCCAAGCTGCATGTCTAAAGTAACACATTTCACGTAGATAGTAACTGTTCTCTCGCCAAATGCTTTTCATTAGAAAAATCCACAGGTCTTGCAGCATCTTCGCTAGCTAAGAGATGAAACTTAACGGTGTTTCTCTAGCGAAGACGGCCTTCCAGATATGACCTTTAAAACGAATGTTCCATGTCTGTCGGTCCGATTACCTTTAAATCGGATGTCCAATATCACGTTAGATGCGTAAATCGGGATGTCCAATATCACGTTAGATGCGTTAAATCGGATGTCCAATATCACGTTAGATGCGTTAAATCGATGTCCCAATATCACGTTAGATGCGTTAAATCGGATGTCCAATATCACGTTAGAGTTAGATATCGGTTCGATGACCTTTAAAATGGATGTCCCATATCACGTTAGATGCGAGTTCGATGACCTTTAAAACGGATATCACATATTACGGTTCGATAAAGTATACTCACAGCTTGCAATGGTCGTAAGCACGATATATAAATCAAACTACTAAGCTGATGACATCTCGATCTGAGTGAAACAGCTTTGAATGGGACGTAAAACATGAAACAACACGACGGAGAGGCATTCATTTCATTATGCATTTTGATTACACCATTACATTATTCCTAGTAGTAAGTCACAACTTTGTGTTTAGATTGGAATGCAGCTTAACATACTCGTCCATTTTTTACAGCCATCCTTTATACTTGTGAGCAAATGACAGCAGCGCTCATAGCCATTACCTGCTCCAAAAAGATGCACGAAATGGCGTTATCCAGCACGTTGAGAGCGCCATTATCCTTTGTAGAAAACAATCCTATCGGTAGAATCGTCAACAGATTTTCAGGGGACATGGATGCAATAGATGGAAGTTTACCTTGGGCCACAAGGTCATTCTTTGATTTGCTTCCGTTTCTGATCGGCGTGATTATTACAATCTGCATTGGACTTCCTGTTTTCCTGTATTGTATTATACCCTTGTCTCTGATATACTTCGTACTTCAAGTGAGTAAAATAATGTCCATGTTCTAATTTCTAACGGTAAAATTGATATTGTGTTTTAAATAAAATTGAAATGTTTCCTAGTTTATTTTAAAAGTAATAATATACAATTATTATACTCCATTCTTCAAATTTTAATACAGCCAGTGTTGAGAGAAAAGATGAAAAGGGCTATAGGCATTTGTTTATTTACTTTTATTTATTCATTTCTTGTAAAATTCATTCAGCAGACGAACGTTGAGATTCAATATTGGTAGCTTTCCTGTTATTGTCATATAGTTACATAACACTAGTACATAACGTCATCATTGTGTTTTATTTCAGAGAGTGTTCACTGCATCTGCTACACAAACACGTCGAATTAACTCTGCATTACGTTCCCCCCAGTATGCTCATTACAATGAATCAATAAACGGGGTCACCACTATTCGTGCCTTCGACAAACTGGAAATGTTTACCAAAGAATCCGACAGAAGACGGGACACGAACAACCGATCTGATTTAACTGCTCAACTTTGTTACAGGTGATTCATATTCATTTCTTTGTATTAATAGTAATGTAATTAAAATCTTACTTACTTTTTAATTATTTTAAGAAGACATTGACATAACACACAAATTATATTGTTATACATGTACTTTCATGTAAGATACTCAAATTATTCGCCATTTGAAGTTAACACAAGCTCAACTAGTTTTGGACGGACAAACAGACAGTAATTGATATTTTTACATGTTGTTGCAGGGGTTTCTACAATAACAATTAAAGGCAGCATTTCGCAAGTTCTATTAACTTTATAACAATCTAGTTTGCCAATAAGGCCAACCATTGGTTAAAATGCTGTCTGACGTGTTTCATTACAATTGTTAAACCGTTCCTTACCTTCCTTTTACACAAATTTTGATTATGGATTACTTCATTTACCTGATCAATACAATGGGCTCACAGCGGATGTGACCGGTCAACTGGCAATGCTTACTCCTTCTAGGCACCAGATCCCATGTCACCCCTGTTATATTCAGGGGTCCGTGTTTGTCCAATTCTTGTTCTATAATCTGTTTGCACTGACAAGATTGATCACTGATAGTTATCTTTGCCTTTTAATTACCTGCTTTTTCTGAAACGTGGAGAAAATTCAGGTTTAGATTTGAGCCCAATTTTAGCTGTAAGGAAATTCCGCCCTTGAAATAAAATGAGGGGACAATTTTATGAAACTAATAAACAAGCCCGTTTATGCAGAGTCAGAAAAAAGATATGAAAAGACAATATATTGACGACATGTAGCGGACTTATAATAGACTAGTCATTGTGTTTGATCTGTTGTTTATATTACAGGTGGATGGGTACATCTCTACGTTTCTTAGCATCGACTATGCTATTCTGGGCCTATGTTCTAACTGCCCTCTACAGGGACCAGCTTTCTATAGGAATGTCTGCCATCATCATTACTTATACCGACATGGTACAAACGGTTTTATATAAACAGTTCACATAAATATAGTTGATATTATACAAATTGCTTAACTGTCTAGGAGCATTAAGCATTGCTAGTAGAGATTAGGCAAATTTTTACGGACAAATGTGCATTTATTTTAATGCAGGATTTTATTATGTTTATGCACGAGATTTTGATTCTGTATTTGACCATCTTATTTGCCTTATTTTTGGATTGATTATTTATGAAATATTATATTGAATGTAACTGAAGTACGTTCGTCGTGTTCAGTTCACAGGTTCGCTTTTCTTTCTTGTGTGGGTATTAACGGAACTAGATACAAGAATTGTATCTATCGAAAGAATCGAAGAATATATATCCCTTGTCCCAGAAGCAGAATGGCGTAAGAAAGAAAATGAACCGGATGCTGATTGGCCACAAGCTGGAGAGATCATCATAAAAGATTTCGGTCTGCGATACAAAGAGGACATGGATCTTACGCTGAAGGGAATCAGCTGTAATATCAAAGCAGGAGAAAAGGTAAAATTTCTCTGGGAAAAAATTTCTCGTACACATACCAATCTTAGAATAGCCTTTTAGAAGAGACAGCCCCCGTAGAAAGTTTTTAGATCGAAAATGTTCTCCCTTTTCGTTTGCAGTGGAAAGATGATATGTAAGTGACAATTTTACCATACAAAGCTATGGTTATGGTAGATATGGGCTTTTTTATTTCGGTAGAGGGGTAGGTGAACCCAAGATGCAACTGGTCTACGTATATAGTGAAGTATATAGTGAACGTTAGTTAACACTAGTCTCTAAGAATTGAATGATTCTGCACCAGTTCATACCCCCTTGTGTGTTGCCAAATTCTCTCTCTCTCTCTCTCTCTCTAATATATATATATATATATATATAATATATATATATATTATATTATAATATATATATATATATACTTGACTCTTGATTTATTGTTTTTCAAAAATAAATTGATATAGAATCATCGTATGTGTACATTTTATGTAATAGTTGAACTTCACTTTAGATAGGAATTGTTGGCCGAACAGGTGCTGGGAAATCTTCTTTAACATTGGGATTATTCCGTATCATCGAAAAGGCTCAAGGAAGTATACATATCGATGGGACGGATGTATCAACAATTGGGCTTCACGACCTGCGATCAAAGCTCACCATTATACCTCAGGTATATTCATTTGTATCTTAGAAAACCAACTTGAGATTTCAAAAGTCATTCTGTGAATGAAATCTATGAAAGTATGAAATGGTTATGAAGGCACTTGAAAGATTGTTTTGTTGAAAGCTCAATGATTTTTGCTTTTATTCTATTAAAACACTATACAATAAAATGGAACTGGCAATGTCTTATATACATGTATTTTGATCTTTTACAACATGCGAACTTTTCTAGGATCCTGTACTATTTTCTGGTTCACTTCGAATGAACCTTGACCCGTTTGACGTTTACACTGATGATGATCTGTGGGAGGTGTTGGAGCATGCGCATTTACGAAAGTTTGTAGAATCCTTAGAAGAGGGACTTGAATATGAATGCACTGAAGGGGGAGACAATCTAAGGTAGACGTTAATATATTTGTTATTGTAGATATACTTTATATAATTGTGAGTGGGATTAGACATATATTGTTATTGTAGATATACCTTTATATATTTGTTAGTTTAGGTAACCTTTAAATATATTGTTATGTAGATAGACCTTATTATTTGTTTAGTTAGGTAGACTTTAAATATATTGTAATTGTAGATAATACTTTATATATTTGTTAGTTTAGGTAGACCTTTTACAATGTAATTTTTGTAGTTACTAGTAAGTATAGCTTAAATATTTTTTAGTTTAGGTAGACCTTTTTATATTTGTTAGTTTAGGTAAACCTTCATATATCTGTTAGTTTAGATGGACCTTTATACATTTGTGAGTTTAGGTAGACTTTTATATACATGCATTTATTAGTTTAGATAGACCTTTATACATTTGGTAGTTGCAATAATGTAGCCCTCTCCGATGTTTTTATTCTGACATTTCAAAAAAGGGAGAGGGCTACATTATTGCAGCTATACATTTGTTAGTTTAGGAAGATCAATGTAGGTATACCATTATATATTTGTTAGTTAGGTATAGCTTTATGTTTTGTTAGTTTAGGTATACATTTATATATTTGTTAGAACTCTTTTCCTCTGAAGCTTTTTCGTATTACTGTGTATATCTGATGTGACAGAATCTCGTAAAATGATAGAATTTTTCTTTGATTTGTAACTACAGTGTAGGTCAAAGGCAGCTAGTATGTCTGGCCCGTGCCCTGCTGAAGAAAACCAAGGTCCTCATACTGGACGAAGCAACAGCAGCGGTTGACCTGGAAACAGACAATTTAATCCAACAAACAATTCGAAAAGAATTTTCGGATTGCACAATACTGACGATTGCTCACAGGCTCAATACTGTCATGGATTACTCAAGGTATTGAACAATCGTTGCTTATTTATATAATTTGATTAATATTGATATCATAAATTAAAAATGCAGTTCCGTATTAATTTTTTATACTGTATGTAGCATCAGAACTACCGAGTGTAAAGCCAATTTCCTTAAAATAATTTGAATTATACATTGAAAAATAATAATAAATTATTACTTGTATCATAAAAAAAAGAACTAAACCTTGATTATTCTTGTTTTGTAGGATAATGGTGTTGAGAGATGGTCAGATATTAGAAATGGACAGTCCTAAAGCTCTGTTAGAAAACGAGAATAGTTCTTTTTATAGCATGGCCAAGAAAGCAAATCTAGTGTAACATTATACTGTATTCAGGATTTTGATGATTTCAATTTTCCAAACTCTATGCAAAACGGAAGCCATTTAAATAGCAAATTTATAGAACTTTTATTCCTTTAATGTGTGCTTTGTTGAACAATATCATATTGTGTGTTGTATAAATTCATTTGTTAGAGATATATTCCAAGTTTACATTTAAGTGTTGTGGTAATAAAATGTAAAATGTAATGTTGTTGAATGTCTAGAATATTTTTATTTTCGCTTTTGTAATACCAAAATAAATAAGACGGGTCAGTTTATGTATTATTTTTATGATACGGAACAAGGAAGAGGTGAAAATAACGAACAGTGATCAATTTCATAAATCCTATACAACATACAAATTAAAGAGTTCAGCAAATACGGACCCAAAGGATATATATGTACCAGAGGTGGGATCATGTGCCTAGGCAGAGTAAGCATCCCCTGTCTACTGGTCATACCCGCCGTGAGTCTTGTATTTTGATCAAGTAAATGAAGTAATCCATAGTCTAATTCAGTGTATAAAGAACAGTCCAACAGTTGGTATGAAACATGTCAGTCAGCATTTGACCTAATGACGGCTTGTTGGTTGTATACTAGTATTGTTTTACGTCCCTCTTAGAATATTTCACTCATGTGAAAACGTCACTATTGCCAGTGAAGGAGAGCAAATTTAGGCCTGTGCTCGGCGCTTATGGCCTTTGAACAGGGAGGGATCTGTATCGTGCCCTACCTGCTGTGGCACGGGAACTCGGTTTTTGCAGTCTTATCCGAGGGACCGCCCCATGTAGTCACCTCTGACGACAAACAAGGGATTCCGAGAACCTAGTGTAACCCGGGTCCCCACGGGGTGATGACGAGTTGTATTGGCAGACTAAGACGTACGTTATAAAGACCATAGAATTTGCGATATCCTGACTTTAAACGAGACTGTTGAAACCCCTGTAACATCAATTTGTTTGTCAGTAACCTGCCTCGATTTCAAAACTGATCATACACAGAAATACACGACAAATAGTATATGCAGGTGATAATGGAATGTTACTACTTTTTAAAAATATGGGAAGTTGACGACGGGAAGCTGAAAGCATCATGTTTGTCATAAAGTTGACTTGATAGTTTGTTAAAAATATCTATATTTAATAAAATATCTAAGTACGAAACAGATATGAAGGTCCGTGCCATGTTTTTGTTTACATATTGCTTTTAAAATAGAAATATCATGTGTGGATGTGAGAAACAATAGGAACATCTTCGCTAGCCAAGGGTTTTCGGTCCACTCCGCTCCCCATAAACCCTTGGCAGATCTCGTATTAAAAGAACGGTGATAAGGTATGTTATGTCATTGGCTGCAGCCTCGAGTAGCTGCATCCAATCACAACGATTGCTACATATTGACGTCATGAAAAATGGCTGCGCCCTTATCCATGGAGGATGTTTGTCGGATCTACGGCAGCCAACTTAAAAAAAAACCACAGACGTGTGATTTTTGGCGACACATTTTGTGTATTTGATCGATTAACACAGATTATAGATCATGTTGCTTCCCCCTGCGATGGACTTTTGAAGTATGTGTGCGGGTTTTGCTTTACAAAGTTGAACAAACTAAAACTTCGATCTAGTGACAAAATTAGATGCGTTGAGAACAGAGAAAATGGAGATCGTGAGCAACTTTAGAGAAAATCACAAACAGTCTGGGATACTAAAAACTACAACGTGTAGTAAGAGAGTGATTATTCATTCTCCAACACCCAGAAAATGGGGAGCGGAGTGGACCGAAAACCCTTGGCTAGCGAAGATGCAATAGGAACTATCTGAATGTATTCAGAATGAATTTGTAGTTTAAAAATTCTTTATTAAATAAAACATTTACTATGATATTTGACACTTGTAAACAAAAACATGGCACGACCCTTGTTTACATAAGTAACAGAGAATTATGAGTGCCGTATCTCACTTGTAACTCAACAACTGACATTCAAATTAGAGATACCTAAAGGGAGCACTGCAAACATCAAAAATAGAAAAACATATTTTTACCTAAAAACGTGTCTATGCCCCTTTAAAATCAGAGAGTTTCTTTTTTTCTGTTAGTATATATATCAACGTCAAAACCAGCTGGTCTGTAGTTCAGAAAGAAGAACACGTAGATGGATTAACTATAAGGTGGTCAATACTTGGGCACTGTTGGGTTTATTGAAGATTGAATGTAATAGTGGAGGAATAATAAAATAATGTCATTTCAACTTCGTCGCGTGAAAATCGTGTAATTATCTTGCTGAAGACACACTGACACGTTAGATTGATAACTGAACCGTAGCAGAATAACAAAAATTAATGTTCACATTTTCACTGACTTAGTTACATTGTACATTACTTTATAGCGTATTCAAATACACTATCCTCTAAATGCTGAAAGAAGTAAACAATGCACTTGAAATTAGGGTCTATAAAAAAGGTAGGTCCTTACTTGGCTATTCATCACGAGGTCTGTAATATCTTTGGGAATGGTCAGATATCTCATTGATCTGTTTGTAGTTTGGCAGCTAAATTTAAAACATATTACGAACACCTCAAAGAACCTGCTAGCCAAGGTCGCCCTGCAACAGTTACAACCAATAATAACATCGTAAAATTCCACCAAATATTACAGAGACGCATGATATACCGTGAGGCAATTTGCTCGGATGACAACGTGTTATTAGCACGTGTTCATGGATGGTATCAAATCTAAAGCTAGAAATATAAACGTTATAGGTGGATACTTCATTTGCTTAGTGACGAACAAGAGAGACCTGAATGAAAAGAAATTATTAAAATTGTATTACGTTTAACACGATGTTACCTTCGCCTATTTGTATTCAAAATATATCAGAAAGACTTGATAATTTAGTTACTGGTGATCAAACCTGCGTATACTATTTTGAGCAAAAAGGTAAGATTTCTAATAGAATCTATGCATTAGAAAATGCAAAACGTCCTCGCCTCACCTCAGTCTCATGACCGAAACGGTGAGGAGATTGAGGGACGATCTTTCAGCCAACCTCCGCTTTTCATAGCAATGATGGGGTGTTCATGTGTGTCCATTCTTTGATGTTGTTCCAACAATTTGTTTGTCGGCCTCTGCGTCTGCCGCCCTCCAGTTTTCCGTGCAGAATTGTCTTGGGAAGAGTGTTTGGCCAACCCATGACAAATTTCCCCTCTTTACTAGACATGGCTAGAGGGTGTACCTGTGGACCAGCAAGCTGTGTTATTTGGCTTCATACGTCATAATTCGTCTTTCCATGAGATGCTGAGTAGCCGCCTGAAGCACTTCGTTTCGAACGTCTGGATTCTTCTAGAGGACTCTGCTGTCATCGTCCAACTCACATCCATAAAGCAGGATGGAACCACCAGCGATCTAAATAATTTGATCTTGGTTGGAAAGCTGATGCTCTTCCAGATCTTGCTGAGTCTTGATATGGCTGTTGTTGCCATGGCTATCCTTCTCTTTATGTAAAGGCAAAGATAACGAACAGTGATTTATCTCGTAAGTCCCTAATAGAATACAAAAACAAAAGTTATGGAGCAGCCGTCTTTGGTGAGAGTGGCGCCAAGATAATTAAAGACATCTACTTCCTCCAGCTGCTGGCCATTCATGTAGATCTGTACAGTGGTGTTGTTTACACTGTTGATCAGGATTTTACTTTTTCAGCACTGGCTTCCATCCCATATGCACTTGTCCCATTTACCAGTCTATTGGTCAAGTTAGTTGCTACTGCATCCCATGAGATCGATATCGGCAAAGCGCAAGTTGTTGATTGGTCTTCTTCCTAATGATATGGTAGAGTGGAAGCCATGAAATGGTTCTCTCATAATATTCTCCTGGAAGAGGTTAAACGTCCTAGTATTGCTAAAAGATTACGAACCGCGTGTATTTTCTTTGACAATAAAGGCCTTGTCATGCAAATTCCAATGCCAAAGGACAAAACATATAACTTCTATAAAAATGTTATTATTACAAAACTGAAGAAATATTTACGAAAGTCGTCGCCCCAAAACGCCCCGTGGAGATTCGGGCTAGAATACGTCCTCAGTACCCCTTTAAATGGGATGAGACCGCAAAAGCTGAGGCCCCGAGTCACGGCAGGTGTGGCACAATAGAGATCCCTCCATGCCAAAAGGACAAAGGCCTCAGTTTTGGATCCCTTCACCGGCAATGGTGACACTCCATATGAGTGAAATATTCTCGAGTTAAATCGCCCCAAAACGGGTGTGAAGTATCTCCGACTTTTGCACGACAACGCTAACGCGCCTGCCACAAGAGTTACGCAATTGTAACCTGAGTCTTTGGAGACGACAAAGGTTTACTGTATCTTGTCCTTCACCCCCCCCCCCGTCATCGTTGTCCAGATTTAACCTCCCCCCCCCTGCCTCTCATTTGTGTCCAGATTTACCATCAGTACAACTTTTTCTGTTCCCTAAACTTAATTCCCCTATCTGGAAAAAAGATGCATGACGCGAAAATGTCCCTTCTGGGTCTCACATTATCGGTTTATGAGTGATGTCCCTATTGAGGTGAGGTATGAAAAATGTTTCCAGAAGTGGATTGATCGTCTAAACAAAAAGGGTGTATTCCTAGGTCAAGGGTGGTACTTGAATGGGCAGGGGGAATAAAAGGATCAAAGATTAATAAATTGTGGGTGAAAATCAACCAGTGTCCATTATTTTGGAACATTCCTCGTATATTGTAGCAAAAGGGCAAAAGATAATGAACATGATCAATTTCACAAGTCCCAAATAGAGACAAAACAATAGGCTGGGCAACACTGGGCTGACCCTGTGACCTTCAACTCGCTCGTGATGCGCTTATTTGTCGTTCATCAGATAAACAGAGTCAATCCCGTAGTCAAAATATGTGTATACAAGAATCGGCTTTAACATTTGCTATAACACAAGTCAGAACGAGCATTTCCCAATTACAGTATCATGTAAGTGCAAACCTACTCTCAGCTACCGTTAATAATATTTACCTTACTCAGGTCCCTCAGATACTTGCTGTGGATTTTGGACATTTATCAAAATATAGATTGTTCAATATATAGCAGATTTACCTACCTAGAAAATAAATGGTACCATCAGAACTTCCAATTCAACTCATGTCACTTCAAGACCAATCTGGAAAATTCTATCCATTACATGCGCGCCGAAAGTTATCTTCGTGGCTCTCTTCGACTAGCAACCAAGCGCAATTATCACTCTAACCTAGCCACATACAAGGACCTCGGACGCTTCTGTTTTCTCGAACGACAGTGACTCTAGCTAACGAAGCGTTAGTTGCTCACACAGTATTAGACCCGCAGCGACCAATATTTACTTCACTAAATGCCATCAAGCTACAGACCGACAGTTGTATGCATATCGCAGGAAATGGGTGACTTGCTAACCACTGTTCCATGCTTATTAATGGAAGGTTATCGAACACTTATATTCTGATCCTTTGATCGTCAGCCGACGTCGTTCCACTCCGTCGAACCTTCGCCAGACCTAACTGAAACTGCAGGCGCCTCGCGGTAATTTATACTGTTTTACCACGTGACCGTTTCCATGAGCCACCATCGGTTGTTTTCCATCATGACCTTTTGTGATCATTCAGACATTATTCCAATGTCCTGATACTTAAATTTCTGTTACACTATCCCACGCCTCTGATTGAATCGTCCCCTCGATTAAATAACCAAAATTAAGAGATATAACTCTTCATCTTATATTATATAGGGGCAACAAACAATAGTACATGTATATTACTTATGTCCACTTTGTTCAATCCTTTGATAACAGTCTCTTTTGTTGTTTTGTTTTCATCAACAGATTATTTTATCGTTGTGGTGGCTTATTTCGTATGGTCGCCTTCAAGTCTAAATACATAATCTGATAGATAATTTAGGAGTGTGTTTCTGTCGTCCTATGGTCGCCCAGAACCTACTTCCGTCTACATTACCATAATCTGATCGTGTTCACTTTGAGACTAAGGCTCTAGTTTCGGCTCAAGACATCGAATCTGATCCTACTACTCGCTAACAGTACCGATAACAATCTTCAATGGATAACAATCTTCAATACTTCTCCGGGATCTTGATCCTCTCCAGTCAAAATCACCCCAACGCTCAGATCATTAGTAAGCATCTGAGTACGCAGCAGAAATTGAAACACTTTCTCCTTTGGTTCAATTTAGACTTCCCTGACGCAATGCTCCTTCATCATTGATCCCGATGGTTTTGCATTTGCTGAACGTCTCCTTAATCAACAGATTCTCTCTCATGTTTCTTCATGGTGTCTTAACAAATATGTATCTTTTAAAATCTGATCCACATTCTAAAACATTGGGAAACGTTGTCCGAAATGAGAATGAACGTGATCTTGCATCGGTCTCAGATACAAGCTTGGAACAAAATGGACAGGTTTCTTCTTCCTGGTTCTTAGGAGTTAACCCTGCAAACTTCTCGCACTCTGATCTTTATTGAATTAGAATTTCCTTTGTTGTACAGCGACAGAAATGTTCCTTTTGGACCAGCTCTTTTTCGATTGCCTAAATCACACGACAAATGAATCGCTTTCATTTGACACGAAGAACTGGAACCTACATGTCCTATCGACTTGTCCCTTGTACAGTTCGTCGCATCAACGGACAGTCATAAACTTGTACCAGGAACTTGGTTTGTCGTTTTGAACTAATGTCCTCCAATAAGACCCGATCTGACTTGATAAAGCTATCGGATGGTTCTACAATACTCATCCAGGGGAAATGTTCTCCAGATGGAATAAATCATAAAATCATCAAGAAGCACATCAACTTCTTGGTGATAAACAAAATATTCAGAGCAAACACTTCTATCACAGCCCAACATGCCATTTAAAAACTAATGGACCTTACAAATTCACTCCTCCGATTGCATCGCATACTAAAATCCTAGGTTCCAGCGTCCTTCACCACCCACGTCTCCACAACCATGGCTTATGCACCAGGGTGGTTCTGTAACCCAACGGCCTCTTCCGACCCACCTGGCTGTTCTTACTCACGTTAAAGGTGAGAATCTGGCACCGCCTATAGAAATCAACCGGTCAACCCTCGGTCAATTCCCCAATCAGCTATAACTGATTGATGCTGAAAGCTGTAGATCCATCCAACACCTAATACGGTCACAGCTGTTCCTACTGTGCTTCGCCCCAGTGGCGTCTCTCCACTCGTCTCCTTTTACCGCCTTCAGACAATTAATCTTCACGAACCCACTAATCTGCCTGTAAGCATCATTTAAAGGGTCAAGGTCTTTTCGAAAACTATCCAAAGCACGTCGCTCTCCCTCGTCTTACTGGTAGTCAGATAGTACCTGTAACAGGACGTCAACCCAGTTAATCCACAGCCGTCCCCATAACAGTTTTGATTTTTGATTCCCAGAAGGCACAGGCCACACGCCTTCACAACGCTCCACAAACAGCCCAGCTCGATTGGGGCGCTTCATGTCATAGATCGCCTACCATCCCGGTTCTTGTTGGTTGTTTGTAGCCCACACATTATCACCACTTCTGCTTTGCACGGTAGACGTTGTCGATACTTCTGCGGAGCTTGTGTCTCTTTTCCTTCTTCTGATTTTGTGGACATTTTCCTCAGCTAGATATGTCCTTCGACGTCCCCCTGACGCTGCACATAACATTTTAAATGCTTTGTTCGATAGTAGTGTAGTGCCCTCTTCTGTCACTTTGGCTGAATCTGTCCATACCCCCGGAGTGTGGCAGTACTTTAGTCTTGCAAACTCATCTTCACGTCGACGCGTACGTTCGTCAATAGATTTTCCTGCATACTGTTTGTGGTGCCTTATGTATAACTGGTAGGTTATGCCTCTCGATTTAACTGCACGAGCTGTTGCTCTCAACTGGTTGGGCTGCAACAGTCCCGTTCCCATCATGACCCACCATTAGGTCGCAACGTGTATTCGCGACTCTCCCATAGCGCCTGCTTAATCGACCGATAAATGCCTCCTTATTTCGAACTGCATGTCTTAATAGCATCCTGCTTGAGTATCGCGTGGCCTACGCCTGTTTATTCTACCCTGAGTCTCGGATGTCCATGGATTCAAACAGGGGCATTTTATAACTTAAATCCTTAATCCTCCAGCTAGCCGTTTCCTCTGCACGTCGCCTGCCGAGCGTAGGATTATCTCCGGGCCCAAGTGCGTTAATCTTCGATAGACTCGACCCCAGCTCTGGAGCGATTCAGTGGCTTCGTTGTCGTTTGTGGTTCCCGTGGTTTGCTTACCAATCGTGTACTCCATTCTTCTCTCTGGTTTCAAGGCCGGTGCCATTAAATCGAGCTTACCAGACAGCCACGTACATCTTCTTCTAGATCTTTATTGACTGATTGCTTTGACCAAGTTACCCTCAAAACTTTGACGCTCGCATAGCCTGTAGCCTCGGAGCGACTAACTAACTTAGGATATAGTCATCTTTCTCCCGCTGCCATGTCACCACTGTCTCAAACAGTAGAACTCACAAGCTTTCCAAAATGCGGATTTGTAGTCCAAACCCAGCCGCAACGCCGTATCCATCAAATGTTGGCTGGCTTTCTTATAATATGTGGTCCTCCTCGATTTCATATCATCAGTCTTGTCCTTGACGGCGTCTATACATCATTCAGGTTTGACGTCTGGGTATAGGTCTCGCTTGGTGGGCACGTCTGATCCTCACTTGTCACGTCACACTCGGTCATCATATTCATAGGAAGATTTTCCTGAACCATCCATTCGTGCACGTTCTTCCGCTTTCTGAGTTATTTCCCTTGTTCACTGAAATGGCGAGTTAATTGCACTTTTAAGGTTCTCGGCTTGACAGCTGGTTGCACGTTCGAGAATCCCCCACTCCTCTTTCTACTGGATGCCTCTGATACACCAAATCGCAAACGCGCTCGTCCTGCGCAACCGGTCCTCTGTCGCGATTTGTTGTAAATGTTCGAGTAACTTCAAGTTCCAGAGTCGCATTAACCTACTATGGTTTGCCTTAACAAGTTATTTTGTGGAATCGGGCGTGGAAGTAGGAATATTGACAATTCCTCAAACGACCTTGAACGTGTCAACCGTTAGCTGCGCTCTCTAGGCTTCCGATATCTCATCTTGTATTGCGAGCTAAATGGGTGTCGGGCCGTCATTAGGAACTTAGCCATGTGTCTCCTTCAAAAACAAACACATTAGCACAGTACCAACAAAAACTTTATTACTGCCCAAACTGATTTACATTCGATAACTCCGCAACCAAGGCCCTACGTTGGGCCCAAAATCTGTAACGGTACACTACCTAGTACCCTTTGTTAATTCATATCTCCTCTACTATTAATATTCCAGGGTCCCTCAGATTAACTCTGCTGAGGATTATGGATCTATCAAAAAATTCGATTTGTCCAATATATACCTAGAATAAATATGTACAGTTCATCTCCACCATCAACCAGTATGATCTTATCTCAGCCAATGGAAATTCTATCCCATTTACATGCGTCGGGCGATGAGTTATCCTCGTGGCGTCCTCCTCGTTCGACCTATCGAACCAACCGCGACAATTGATCACGCCTAATTTAGGGAACCCCAAAGGCCACCGAGGGCTAAGTCGAACTTCGCGACGCTCCTCTAGCTGGTCTTTCTCGAGCACGACGTGACCCTCTATGTACCCCACAAAGCCCGCTTTCGTTGCTGTTACACAGTACCCTTCAGACAGCCGATGTCGACCCAAAAGTTAATGTACTTTCACTAAAAATCACTATCAAGCAACCAGACCGACAAGTGTTATGCATACTCGCATAGCAATGGTGACTTGTCCGGGGTAGCATAGTGGCTAATCGCTTGTGCATTCTCACCGATGGCGACCCAGTCGCGTCCTGCAGTGATCGCACGTGGTAAGTCACTGTGAGAAGAAGGTAAAATATAAGTGGTTCGCCCCACCTCGGACACGTGGGGTTCCCCATCGGGCACTCGGGTGTTCCCCCCACATAACTGACCCCTCACGCCAAATCTGTGCAAAGTCGGTATCACATAGCTAAACCTCTCCTATGCTAATTCATTAAACCTTGTTGATACTACAATCCGACTTCTTCAACAATAAAGCGTTATATTATTTATGGTATAACACTGTCCGTGCTTATTATGGAGGCTATCCGTAACACTTTATAAATCTTCCTTGATGCTTGGACTTCATCCTGCACGTCGGTCACCGTAGCCGTTGGTTCTCCGTCGATACCTTCGCCAGACTAAACTGTAAAACTGCAAGGCGCTTTCGGCGGTTGGATTATTATCACGTATGCTGTTGTTACCCTTCCCCACCGTGACCGGTTCTCCAAAGAGTCACCTCGGTTGTTTCCAATCAATGAACCCTCGTGGATATCCTCAGACATTACCTATGTCTGATACTTAACACATTCGTTACAATTGTAAGCCGGCAAACTAGACAGTTAATAACGAAACTTGTATTGGAATGCCAGCAGGGTGTCACCACTTTCACTTCGCAAAATCAGCTCTGGAATGAATACTAGAACTAGTTATGACAATGATAACTGTTTGTTATATAATTGACCACGGCAATGTATTTACGCTGGTACGACAGCCGACTGGTGGCATGGTTCAGAGGGATAACACGTAAGTCGGCTGTTTCGTGAAGAGCCTGTAAGCATGAGCAACACTCCGTATTCATAGCTATGTTTCCCAGGTCCATTATTCTGAGACGTCCTGAAGACTAGCTATTGGGCCGCGTTTCCTACTTAGATTCGAATAACCTATCAATGCAAGCAAGTAATAACCCAGCTCTTTGTTGCAAACTACCAGTGAATGATGTCCATCTGCCGACTTCCGTCTATCACGGTCCTTTGGGAAAAAATCCATCTTACAGATCACTTGCAATTCTTTCGGAGGACTCACGAATAAATTTTCCTACATTAATCTTGGGTATCGCCTGGAAGTCTTTCATTTCTGACTGACCGACTGTCCATAGGATATAAATCTGTTGATATCTCTCAAACAATAGATTCTGAAGGACCCCCCCAACTGTCGGGATCTGGGCTCTTTTACTAGAATCTAACATGAGATGGCACGCATTTCATGTCAACCGAGTATGTGTTATCCAAATGTTATTGGTTCCTCTATACCTTTATCCAGGCTCATTTCGAGTGAACGGAATCTCGCTCGGGAAAGACAAATACTCCCCTTCCTGGCCTCACGCTGATACACATGCTTGATGGTTAGATTGGCAAAATGCCCATCAGCCAGTGAAGATTACTACGTGATCCAACCCTCCAAAAATCCTTTAAATCCGGCGAACTACCGAAATCTAACATATTTAAGAAACAGCGAATAGTATACACCCCCTAGTGGTCGCGGTATCAGGTTGCATTATGAGTCACCACGTACCATCCCTCGTCAGGCACACGGACGGTCTAGACCATCCCTTCGGTGTAGACTACTTTAGTCTTTGAATACAGCCAAAAGCGAAGTACCAACTTCACACACGTTCTAATTCAGATATACTACCACCCGATGGAATGGAATAGACAACTGGTCACGAAAAAACGTCGACAGCAATGTCTTACTGACCATGTTATGGGTCAGGATGCATAGCTGACTAAATCTAGATCCGTCTCATTACGCACATCAGTAATTCTTTCCCTGCAAAGACTGCGACTTAAAATGTGGTCTGTTGAATCACCCCTCAACGTATCATAACTTCGCTTGTTTCGTTCAGTGCTGTAGTTCTTGATCTTAAAACAAAATCATCACGGTGGCAGAAATATGATATAAGCACCCGTCTTCGTATGCAACATTCAACTTAAAAAGCAGCATTAAACATCCCTCTGGGCAGGTAACACCATGGATCTTCGTCGTTCACATCAAATATTGCGTGAATGCGGGAATTCGATGCCCATTGATCGCTTGTATTTAATGTTTGTAGTTCTCGTTTGCAGTTTGCTATCAACTACGGTATCCGTATTCAATTAAAGTATATGCTAGTACTCGCCAGTACGCAAGCGACGAGGAAGCACCCAATTCTCGTGTGTCTCCGGTTACACTTTTCGCAGCTTACTACACAAAAGGATCCAGTGAGATGTGCCTTCAAATTTGACTGATCACCACATACAAGGTATACCCAGCGTGAGCATATGTCAATTTTGAAAATAAATTAATACCATGCGTCTCATAACTATAAGACTGCTATTAGCGAACAAAACCGCAAAAATAGGAGTCATACCAGTGATAGTATTAGCTGTCCTCATATTCAAGCGGTGACCAAACTTCACTGTCGCACCTGTCTTGAGAAATTACAAACAATTTCAGAACTCGGACATTCGGGATGTTCATTACCCACTACTCCATCATAGACACAACCTGGATGGATTTATATAACAGCATGGTCTAATCCCGCTATGGATATCGGAGGATGTATCCCTCTCCACTTAGATCTCACTCGATAGATGTTCCCTGTTTCTCTTCTCACACTCTCTCTATCAAAACTGATTGACCTCAATTAAATTATTCGTCTTCTTCGAGTTACACCCATTATGGTAACTGTAACAGCTCCTACCTGTCTGCTTCGCAGATGTACGCTTAATTTTCACATTGATCAAGTACTTACACATTCAAATTCTTTGTATGCAATTTGACCATCGGTACAACCCAGCAACTCCGTTGGTTTTACAATCTGAAGTCGACCTTTCATTCCACACCACTCATCCTGTGCTCGACGCACAGAGGCAATTGCACACGATCCTGACTCTATAGTCCTTTATCTCCTTCAAGCCCCTAGCCCGTTCTCTGACGTCCTCTCCGCTAGTGTACAACTTACTGGCTGCTCTGTCTGATGAAAGTTACTCCCATGTCTGTCGAGGTCTTATCACTGGTTCTATCCGCTGTCCTCTAGCTACCTCTCACTCTCCACATCTATCATTCCTCATTGACTTACAGTCGTTGGAGCTCTGTTCATGCAGGGTATAGACTTGCGTTTGAGAAGTAAATGTTTCTCCATTTTCACGATGTTAGTTCTTGTTGACTATTCATCCACACTTTATTTTGCGCCCCATGGCGGCCATGAGAGGCGTCGTGGTATGGAAAAGATAGGATGATGTGTTCATCTTGTGTTAACTTGTCTTTCCTGATCACAACCCACTGGTCCGATTCCTGTCTTCACTCCCTGATT
>CAJDSM010036614.1:3185-17662 GCA_903981925.1 Ostrea lurida
CTCGCATTTGAGTATAAGAATGATTATATAAAAGTTTCATAAAGAATTAAATCACCGAGTTTGAGCTTGAGTTTGAAAACGTGCTCAAAAAAGTTTTATAACCTCCAGGCCTGAACAAACTTGAACCTACTCCATATCAGAAAGCTTTCAAAAAAATATCCACTCTTCTGGTGCAATGGTTTTGGAAGAAAGATTTTCCCTTTATATTTGCATGTAAAATTTTAATTCCTTATTGTGGCCCGACCGTAATCCCGGGGGTCATGATTTGAACAAGCTTGGATCTCCATTATATAAGGAGGCTTTCAAATAAATTTCAGATTTTCTGGCCCGGTGGTTATCTAGAAGATTTTTAAATGACACCCTCCTATTTTTGTATTTTCGTGATGATCTCCGCCTAGTCCTTCATTTGAACAAACTTTAATCCCCTTCACCCAAGGATGATTTGTACCAAGTTTGGCTGAATTCGGCCCAATGGTTCTGGAGAAGAGGTCGAAAATGGGAAAAGTTAACAGATAAAGAGACAGACAAAAGATGATCAGAAAAGTTCACTTGAACCTTTGGTTCAGGTGAGCTAAAACACAAGTTTCCTTCATAGCACACTTAAAGGTACATACATACCAATATTGCAAATGTGGAAATTTTCATGTGGAGGTTATACAAATTGACAAGATTTGCATGTACATTATGCCTACAATAGTTCAGCAGTATATTTATTAAAGAAACTGTCATTACATAATTAATCACTATGCATATGGTTTGCAAAGTAAATATGCATAATTAAGAACACAAGGACAGTCACATTTATAAAGAAATGCCTTTTCCACAGAAAGAAAACAATGGTGTTGATGAGTTTTGACATCAAATTAGGATTTCGATAACACAGGAATAAGGACCTATCAGAATAAAATCATCTTTTTCTTTTCTTTTGATCTTTGCCATATTTGTAATTGCTTTGCAAGTGTTAATCTAGTAAGACAGCCTCATGGTTACCACTGAGCTCATTTCTGCAAGTTTCCAGACGCTGGTTGCATCATTTAATAGTTATACAGTTGTGGATTTTCTTCCAAATGCATATTTGGTTCATTTCATCTATTGAGTACCATGATAGTATTGATGTCATTCTTACTCATCATAAAGATTTCCTAACAAATTCATTAGGCATGTTGAAATGAAATCCCCCCCCCCCAACTTAATGTATCTACACTACTTATGGATGCATGCATATTCATATCATTAATTACACTCTGCTGTTCTGGAGAGGAATAAAAATTTTTTTTTCAATTCTCCTCATGTAAGCGACTTCAATCTCCTATTGAAGACATCAACCATATAAAAGAGAAAAAAAATTGTTTTCACAATCATATGAAAAAAAGTTTCCATAAATAACCTGGTATAGGTAAAGCATTTTAATGTTCAATAAAAATTACTTGCTTTTTTTTTTTTTTTTTTTTTTTTTTTTTTACACTTTAAAACTGTCAGAAAGTGTAGAGAAAAGGCTCTGCAATGAATATTCAATGACATTCAAGGAAACTTAAGTTATTACAGTAGTGATGGTTGGTAAGATGGATAGGACAGGTAATTGCTGTCATACGGTTATCCAGCATTACCTCTAGATGGATACTAGTGAATTGCTGTATAGGTATCCAAGCATTACCTCTAAATCAAGTTATTGCATGCCATAAAAAGTGCAATCATCTTATCAACATTAAAAATTTTTAAGTCCCAAAAACCTGTACCGACAAAGCTGATAAAAATGAAAATTGAACGAGGTTGACTAACAAGGTAATTATTATAGAGTTTTCATAAAACTGTAAATTCCTGATTAAACTTAAGTAATTTATTATTGCATAATTTCGCGAAGGAGCATCTATCGCGAAATAAAATTTTTCGCTTTTATTTTTATGGTACTGAAATACATGTCAACACTCTTCATTTACACAATAATCGCGAATTTCATTTCTCGCGATTTAACGTGTTAGATTCAACGCCGTCTCACAATATAAAGTACTCGCGTAAAATAAGGAATCTACAGTATTGGAATGTAGAATCAAACACGTGAATTAAATACCAATCCACTGTATACCCTTTGGAAAGTAAAGTGAAAACTACCAGATTTCCTTAATCTGACTAAAGAAGTACATGTAAGTTTTTTGGGACAATAGTATTGCTAGAATGCTTTTTGGAGAATTCTGTTACTACATGTTAAGACTTCAGACTTACTGTTGCCTCCCTCATAATGACTGGTCCCCCATCCTGTGACATAGCAGTTCCGCAGCCCTTCTCTCTTTGTTGCCAGACACGCTGGGCGTACTCTACTGTTGTAGTATATAGGCCGGGCGAGCTTTACAAGGGCCATATCAACATAAGCAGAAGATGAACTG
Source organism: Ostrea lurida (assembly GCA_903981925.1). Classification (NCBI taxonomy): domain Eukaryota; kingdom Metazoa; phylum Mollusca; class Bivalvia; order Ostreida; family Ostreidae; genus Ostrea; species Ostrea lurida. The sequence continues at coordinate 5,567 of CAJDSM010036614.1, forward strand.
CTCGTGTATTGCTCATGGATAATAATTTGAGTCACACTTATCACTTGGCCATCCACAGTGAATTTAGTATTGTCAATATTTCCCATTCCAATAGTATAACTGAAAAAAAAAGGTGTTACACTTAAACTTTGTCATATCGTATTACATTGGTTAAAAATAAATCAAATTGATGAGTCAAGTTTGCAAATGCAAAAGGATTTTTTTCTTTGGGGTTTCATGTTCATTCACCTATATGTCAGCTTTGAAGTTAAATAAGAATACAGTTTTTACGAGTTTTTTGGGGGGATCATTATGGCAATTCTACAATAAGCCTATTCCTTTAACAAATGAAGTGTTCATCATTACACTCAAATATATCTGGTCCAATGTAAATCTACATGAATGTAAAGGTACAAAATCTTACTGCAAAATTTGGTCTTGTGCAACAATTTTGTATTGGTGTTCATTCTTAATTTAACAAAAGCTCTGAAAAATGGGGCATCTCCTCACAATGTTTGCCTTTAGACCCCAAAATCAATAGGGTTCTTATTCTCTCGATAACAAAGCTACATGTGGAGTATCGTATCAATCGAGCATCAAATGTGGACTGCATGGGTACAAGTTCTAAGTTTCAAGAACTTGTGCCCAATCCTTTTTTTGTTATAACATCATAACAATGAATTATGTTTAAAACAAATGTGGCCAGAAGACATTTGTCTCTGAAGTCCCAAAGTGACCTTGAACTTTGACCCAAAATCAATAGTTTTTGTTCTCTTGATAACAAAGCTACCTGTGAAGTATCAAATCAATCAAGCAACAAGAACAGCACCATTGTGGTATTATATGTCCATAGATTTTGATGAAGGAAACCATATTTCAGTTGTATTCAAACATTAGCAGAGTTAGCACTGTCCTTTATATGCTAATTCATTATTGAGAAACAATAGGCATCCTCCACTTCACATAAAGTGTATGGGTACCAAGTTTGATGGTCCTAGCCCCAATACAGTTTGGTCTGTATTCTGCCTTGAAGGTTTTCCTACTAGATGATACTATGATCTTGAACTTGGAAAAATACACATCTTTTCTCATCATAGTGACTAAATAAATGTACCAAGTTGTACGAACTAGGCCTTACAGTTTGGTCTGTATCTTGCCCACAAGGATTTTCTAAGTGATACGACCTTGAACGTTGACCTCTGTCCTTGAAAATCATAATGATCAAATGTACCAAGTTGTAAGATCCTGGAGTTTACGGTTTGATCTCTATCCTGCCCACAAAGTTTTCTATTTTAAGTGATACTATGATCTTGAACTTAAAAACCATTAGTGCATCACATGATAAATCCTAGAATTTGATTGGATAAGTCTTCTGCCGTATAAGTGGATAGTGCCCGTCTTTTGCAATTAGTGCCCAGGCATATCACGCCGATGTTTTAACACATTGTTACGATGAGTTATCAATTGATAAATGTTAGAAATAAATCAAATATACAACAGAATTGATTATTTATTTTTGGCATTTTAATTCTGTTGCAATAGCAACTTTAAAATTTACATTAATTGCCATGAAATAAATATTAATTGAGAAACCTTTTGATACAATTAATAGTTTATGTACATGTATCATATGATGCCACTAGCCCTAAGGTGGGTTTTAATGCTTTTGGTTGGTGTTGCTTTGTAAAGGCGAGTGATCCACTAAACCCATTAATGGACTGTTTAGGTGGCACTATGCTCTCATGGTGTTTGCTTTGGAAAGTTAAAATGATGCCCTCGCTACCGTCGGGCACTATTGCTTTCCCAAAGCAACACCAAGTGAGGCATAGTGCCCACCTAAACGTCATTAATAGGTAAATAGCACATCTTCCTTTCATCATAATGATCAAAATATCACCAAGTTTTAGATCCTTGGAGTTTTGGTTTGGTCTGTATCCCAGCCCAACAAGGTCCAGACGCTGATGGATGATGCCAATTCATAATTTGTCCCGTATGTGATAGGCATATAAAATATTGGCCTGTAAATATCTACAAGTTTATCTATGAAGTTCAGTAGTGATTGACCTTTCTGCCCCCAATCAGGTTATTCGTTTCTTGATAACAATGCTACCGTTCAAGTGCAAACTCAATTGAACAAAAACAAGAGGCCCATCGGGCCTAGCGGTCACCTGAGTTCATAGCCAACACAGGGAGTCTCAATATTTGCATTTCTAAGTCTCAATACGGAGTCTTTTATTTACATCTGTTACATCTTTCAAAATAATGTCCATATGGTTCCTATTCATATACACAAGAAGATTATCATTTCAATCTCACAAGATTGTTCAGATTTTAAATGAAAAACACTACTTTGATGTCCAGTGAGTTTGACTCTTGACCCAAAATTCGATAAAGAACATCTTCGTCTCATGAGAGTATATAGGTATGATATAGTGACTCTAGGTAGAAAGGATAATGCTCTAGAAACCCGGAAAACCATATTTGCTACTTTGATGTCAAGTGCACTTGACCTTTGACCTCAATTCAAAAGGGAACATATTCATCCTATGAGTACTCGCATATGTATAATCAGTGACTCTAGGCAGATGGATAATGCTCTTAAGCCCAGACACAATATCGTTACTCGTGTCCAGTGTGCTTGACCTTTTGACCCCAATCAATAGGAAACACCTTTGTCCCATAGGTAGACATAATGACGATATGGCAAGGCTAACACTAATAAAGTCTGGGAACTATTCTGTCTACAGACGGATGGACAGACACACCGATTCCAGTAACAAACAACAACCCCCCCCCCCCCCCAACTTGTTGCAGGGGGGTATAATTATAATAAAATCAGAAGGCATCAGAGATGCTATAGCCGAGTTGCAGGTAACATTTTTGAAAGTTTTCTGTCTGGGCAGGTAGCCATGGGGCCCTTAGGCATATTTAATATAAACAACTATAGTTCAAATGTCATAACAAATATCAACGATAAAAAATTATCAATTGCAACACTAAATCATCTGTACAGGTGAGCCATTAGGCCTGCAGGCCTTTATGATACGGTTTGATAGACCTTGCAAAATTAAACAACTTTTTTGTTATACATGTCTTAACAAAATGTTTTCATTTAAGAGTTATGAATAGTAACATTAAATTGTTCGTACAGGTGAGCCATGACTGGCATGAGGCCACGCTTTAGGCTTATATCTTGATACAGTTAGATAGATGTAGTAAACCTAAACAAATTTTGTTATACATGGCTTAACAAAATGTTTACGAGTAAAGAGTTATGAATATTGACATTAAATCGTCCGTACAAGTGAGCCATGAGGCTCTGTGAACAGATTTTTCTGAAAATCAATAGGGTTTCACTCACTTGATGAAGTAACAATATCCCAAAGTTTCAAATGAATCAGATGTAACATTTTGGAGTTATTGCTCGAAACCTCATTTTCTAAAAAAAATTTCAAAAGTTCTTTGGTCACTGTGACCTTGACCTTTGACGGATTTTTCGAGATATTCAACAAGATTTCCAGTTTCATTTGAATCAGAAGTAATGTTTAGAGTTATCGTCCCGGAAACCTCATATATTCAGATTTGTTTCAAAGTTTTTTTGGTCACCATGACCTTGACCTTGGCCGGATTTTTCCGAAAATCAATAGGGTTCTCTTCACTTGATATGTAACAATTCCTAAAGTTTAAATTGAATCAGAATATAACTTTTGAAGTTACGTCCGGAAACCTCATATTTTCAGATTTTGGTAAAGTTTTTGGTCACTGTGACCTTGACCTTGGACGGATTTGTCCGAAAATCATTAGGGTTCTCTCTCACATGATTTGCAACAATATCCTAATAGTTTTAATTCAATCAGATGTAAACTTTTGAAGTTAACATCCGGAAAGCTCATATTTTCAGTTTTGGTGAAGGTTTTTCAGTCACTGTGACCTTGACCTAGGACGGATTTGTCCAAAAATCAATAGGGTTCTCTCTCACAGTGATATGCAAACAATATCCCAAAGTTTTTCAATTCAATCAGATTTAAACTTTTGAAGTTAACGTCCGGACACTCATATTTTCAGACTTTGGCGAAGTTTTTCGGTACTGTGACCTTGACTTTGGACGGATTTGTCTGAATCAATAGGGGTTCTCTCTCGTGTAATATGTAACAATTTCCAAAGTTTCAATTCAATCAGATGTAAATTTTCGTTAGTCGTCTGGAACCTAATTGTTGGACGCCCGCCCGCCTGCCATCACCAAACCAATAGCGAGTGCAACTCGTTGCAACTGCGCTAAAAAGGCTCCCTGCTCATTTCTATTATATCATTTAGTTTCACAATTAATATAAATAGCATTGAAAAAGATAATTTTTCAAATGTTTTACATATAAACACTATGTACATGTTTGGTCCCCTCCCCCTGGGTCAGAACCCCTACCCCCGGGATCACCAAATTTACATTTTGGTAAAGGCCTTCCTGTTCTACATCACTATGCTTTGGTTTCTCTCGAGACATGTGCGGTTGTAAGAAAAAGATTTTTGAAAAATTGGTCATTTTGGGGCAGTTTTTTGCCCACCCCCAAGGCCCCAGGGTTGCAAAAGACCTGAAATTTACAATTTTATGTGCCCCTTGTCCCAAAGATGCTTCATACCAAATTTGAAAAGAATTGGACTGGTGTGATCAAGAAGTTAAACAGTGTTAAATTGTTAACATACATTATGTACCAAATTTGGCCCCACCCTGGGGTCAGAACCACCTACCCCAGGGATGCACCAAATTTACAATTTTTGGGTAAAGGCCTTCCTGCTCTACATCACTATGCATTTTGGTTTCTCTCAGACATATGTGGTTGTAAAGAAATTTTTGAAAATTGGTCACTTTGGGCAGTTTTTTTGACCCGCCCCCCAGGGTGGCAAGAGATCTGAAATTACCAATTTAGTGTCCCCTTGTCCCAAAGATCTTACATACCAAATTTGAAAAAGAATGTGGAATGGTGGTTATCAAGAAGAAGTTATAAATCAGAAGGGCATCAGAGATGCTAGATGCGAGTTGCAGGTAACATTTTTGAAGTGTTCGTCTGGGCAGGTAAGGCCATGAGGCCGCTTTAGCATTATTTATTAATAAACAACTATTAGTTCATACATGTCATAACAGAAATCAACGAGTAAAAAAATTATCATTGCTAAACTAAATCAGTCTGTTACGAGCGTAGCCCATTAGGCCTGCAGGCCTTTATGATACGATTTGATAGACCTAGCAAGTTAAAAACTTTTGTTATTACATGTCTTACCACAAAATTGTTTCATTTAAAAGATATGAATAGCTGACATTAAATTGTTGTACAGGTGAGCCATGAGGCCATAGGGCGTTATATCTTGATACAGTTAGATAGATGTAGTAAAACTAAACAAAGTTTGTTACATTTTAACAAAAATCGTCTTACGAGATAAAGAGTTACTGATATTTGATATTTAAATTGTCTCGTACAGGTGAGCCATGAGGCCTGTAGGCCCTTGACCGAATTTTTCCGAAAATTCAATAGGGGTTCTCACCTCACTTGAAGGAGTAACAATACTCCAAAGTTCAATGAATCAGATTGTTAAACTTTGGAGTTATTGTCGAACCTCATTTTCATAAAAAAATTTCAAAGTTCTTTCTGGTCACTGTGACCTTGACCTTTGACGGATTATTCTGAGATATTCAACAAGATTTCCAAGTTTTCATATTGAATCAGAAGTAAAGTTTTTACGAGTTTATCGTCCGGAACCTCATGTATATTTAGATTTTTTCGGAAGTTTTTCTGGCTCACCTATGCCTTGAACTTGGCCGGATTTATCCCGAAAATCAATAGGGTTCTCTCTCACTTGTATGTACAAATCCCAAGTTTAAATTGAATCAGATATAACTTTTGAAGTAAACGTCCGGAAACCTCATATATTTTCAGATTTTTGGGTAAAGTTGTTTTGGTCACTGTGATTGACCTTGGACGGATTTGTCCGAAAATCATAGGGTTCTCTCTCACATGATTCTGCATACAATATCCTATAGTTTCAATTCAATCACGATATAACTTGAAGTTAACGTCCGGGAAAAGCTCATATTTTCAGGGTTTTTTTGGGGTGAATTTTTCGGTCACTGTTGAACCTTGACCTTGGACGGATTTGCCGAGAAATCAATAGGTTCTCTCTGACATGTAATATGCAACAATATCCCAAAGTTTCATTCTCAATCAGCAGTTAAACTTTTGAACGTAACGTCCGGAAACCTCATTATTTTCAGATTTTGGTTAAAGTTTTGGTCACTGTGACCTGACCTTGACGGATTTGTCCGAAAATCATAGGGTTCTCTTCTACAGATATGCAACAAAGTCCTAATTTCAATTCAATCAGCATGTAAACTTTTCGAAGTTAACGTCCGGAAACCTCAATATTTTCAGATTTCTTGGTGAATTTTTCGGTCACTTGTGACCTTGACTTGGACGATTTGTCCGAAAATTCAATAGGGTTCGTTTCTCACACGAATGCAACAATATCCAAAGTTTCAATATCAATCAGATTAAACTTTTGAGTTTAACGTCCGGAAACCTCATATTTTCAGATCTTTGGCAAAGTTTTTCGGTCACTTGTGAGCCTTGACCCTTGGACGGATCTTTGTCCGAAAATCAAAGGGTTCTCTCTCGTGTATATGTAACAATATTTCAAAGTTTCATTCAATCAGGTATAATTTTCGAGTTACTCGTCCGGAAACCTATTGTTGACGCACCGCCGCCGTCCCGTCATCACCAACACAGCCAATAGCGAGTGCAGACTCGTCTGCAACTCGGCTTTAACAAATGTTCAAATTTGTTAACGGCGACGCACGACGACGGTACGAAGACCAATTTGCAATAGTCACCTGAGTTTAACTCAGGTGACCTAAAAAAATGTGGCCAATAGAATGTAGAGCTCAAGTCTATTGTGTGTTGAAAAACTCACTCTGAAGTTGGAGAGCTGTCTACACAGTGCGCTGCAGTCAGTATCCATTGTGGGTGTATGATGGTCCCTCCACAGTTGTGGCTATCTCTCAATTTCAGGGACGCCTGCCATGGCCACTCACCATCCTGGGCTTCTTTACCAAAGATGACCATATTCTCAGTCTTGGGAGTCAAGCTCGGGACACCACACTCTGTTACAGACAGATGGCAGCACGTGTCATACTGATCAACTTCTTATGTACATTTTCAGATTCCATTTTACAGAATAACAATTCGTAAAAATTTAGATATTTCAGCCTTAGGTACAACATTGGACAAGGACACTTGTAAAGTGAAGTTTTCCCTTGCAACTTCTACATGTACAGACACTTCTATTTCCTCCACACGTACCCACAATCTTTTTACAAAATGTAAAACTGCAAAATCCATGCAGTACTCTATCAAACCTAATCAGGTAATTTTTTTTTATATTTTAGACTAGTGCTGACTATTACCTGTGACATACAAATATATAACAATTTGAAATATCAACTTTGATAATGAAAGATGTACAGTTCCAACTTTCCAAATCCTATCACCAAATCATTCACGACATAATTTTTTTTTTTAAATGTTTCACTTCAAAGTAAAACAAAAATAAAGTTTCAAAAGGCAACACATGACCCAAGTCTGCCAAGTTTTAGGAAGCATTTATGATTTGCCTAATTAAAATAGTATAAATTTGTTGATCATCAAATCATTTCAAAGCTTAATACACTTGATTCCATTTATAACAGGAATGAAATAAACTTACATTAACATTAATTTATCAAACAAATGAATAATAATTCACAATTGATAGGTATTAATGCAAAAAAAACAAAAACACCAAGATGTGTTTGTGAAACACTAATGACCCCTATTCCAAATGCAAGTGGAAGGGGCTTGGCCGTCCTTTCATATTTCACATGTGTATTTCTTATGACAAGCCCTTTCATCTACCAACATTTTTGACTTACTGACTTTGAACTTTGATATTCTTTTAACATTGGCCATAACTTTTGAATGGTAAGTGATAGACCTTTCATATGAAGGGGCTTTCACTGGCATGTGGAATACAGGGGCATTAGTGTTTCACAAACACATCTTGTTTTTTTCTTCTTCTTTTGGTCACTGTAAAGTTTAGCACAAAGTTAGAATAAAATTATTGCAATATTAAGTGGGACAGAAAGACTCAAGAAGTGACAAACAAATAGAGGGGAAACCAACAGTTCCTTCTTATTTCACTGGCTGTAGACTAAACAAGCATAAAAATTTGCATACTTACCAATGGAGCCACAACTTAGCATCAGGGCATTACACGAATATCTGTTAAAGAAATATAGTACAAGAAATACATAAACAATACTAGAAAATGCTGAACCTACAACTACAAAATATCAAGTGTTAAGATAGTTTTTAAATTTAAATGGAAAGATTTCACAATTTTCCTCGAAATTTAATTCTCATTTTACATAATCAAAATCTAAGGTCTAATGTATCTTAAAGGTTTCACAAAAACTAAAAAACTTCTGAGCTAGTTTATACATCATGACTAGAAGCTCATTATCACACTTGTGAGTTTATCATTGTTATGTAAACAAACATTCAGGGTATGCTTTTGAAAATATATAGTTATCAATCTATGTTTGTGACATATCACATCACAAGTAATTCTTTAAAGGATTTTTACCATGATTTTTAATGTAATGAAATCATAAGGATTAACCTTAATAAAATACATTCCTTCTATCATTTTGTTTCATTGCTTCCAATAATTGATACAAACATGCATTTCATCTTCACATATTCAAAGCTACTGCTTCATAAATCGTCATTAATGAGCTATCTAGTCACGCAATGCTTCATGATGTCATAGGGGTCAATAGTACTGAAGCAGCTACGTGAAGTTGGTGAAAAGATTCTCTTAAGCCCCCACCACACAGGAACACGACCTTACTACGATCTTGAGGTCTTGGAGGTTGTGGTATGAACGTGGCTGGTCATGCTTGACCACGACACATAACTTGTGAACATACTCGAAACATTTGTAGTGAGGTCGTGTTGAAAAAAAAGAGTGCACTGGCAACGTAGTGAGGTCGTGGGAAGATCGCAAGGTGGCCGGGTACTATTGTATTGAGAACATGGTACAGGCGTACTAAAATCATCCCTAATTTATTTGACTTTCATATTACCATTGTTCAGAATGACGTCTGATAATTATTGAAATGAAAGAAAAAGTGAGCAAAGCAATACCCATGCTTCCAGACATTGCTTGAAATTAGTTTTGGGCAATCAGGTAGGAAATCATAATTGAATATCAGTTATAAATGGATACACATATTGATTAACTATTGATATATAGTGATTTTTTTTCTAAAATAAAGTAAGAGATTTTTTCATTAAACATACAATAATTTTACCTTTCTTCCATTCAGTGTTTAACTTGTGAAGAGTCAAAGGGCATAATTCCTCGAAAAAAAAATGAATAAGAATTTTCCTGTGGTATATGCGCATTCTAACACAGTATTGTTCTTCTATCACTACACAAGTTTCAAGATATTTGTTGAGCGGTTCAGAGGAGTTGCGCTGACAAAACCTGCTTCAATAGTATATTTAAATGTGGCCAAATTTCTAAGTTTGAAAAGCGGGAATTTCCAAAAATAAAGCTTGAATCCAGAAATTTCTGCATATATGCACATCTAGCATGGAATTTCTTCATAACTACAAAGTTTCAGCGAAATTCTGTTTGAGCGGTTTCAGAGGAGTTGCACTACAAAAAAAAAACAGACTGACTGGACTGACTGACAGACGGGTCAAAAACATTAATACCCTCCGCAATCGTTCGTGGGGGTATATTGCGTGTGTTAATGTAGACAAACAATTTTATAGACCACTGTCACACATACCTACACACATTTAATGGGAGAACATGGTGCAATCCTCAAGAAAAAAAGAGGGATTGTCCAAGTCTCATCAAGGCATGTTGCCCTTGCAATACTACAACATAATTAGCTTCTCTACATGTATGCTTGCTGACATATTACCACCACTTTCCTTTCCCATTTTGATACCAATACTTGAAATGTTGACAGAAAAAATCTTGCTATATATCTTTGTAATATGAATGTTAATAATGTAGAGGGGAACATGCATGCACTGAAGAAGGTGTGGGGCGATGGGGATTAGGGTTTTTGTATCGTAAGTATCAAAGATCCCATTACTAATAATCAACTTCTCACATTTGGCGGGAGTGGTTGCTTTTGACTTCACACAGGCAGATCAGTATCAAAACTCCTCACTTTATAGATTAATGTAATATTCAACAACTTACATGGCTTGCATGTAGTGATTTGGAATTACACCACTGGGATTATGTGACGGCACTGCCTGGTATCCTCCAAGGAAATAACTCCCACGCCAAAAACTCATCAATGTTCTATGCATAAAAAAGAAAACTTAAATGCATCATTAAGCTACTAGTATGACAATTCCATCTTTTTTTGTTTTTTCGATCATTGATGGCGTAAATACATTCTTTGTTAATATTGCAACATTCTTTGTTAATATTGCAAAATTATTTTGAGAGAAAAAAATATCAAATCTGTAATCTTGCGTAATTGCAATATTCTGACAGATTTTGTCCATATTTGATTTGTAATACGGGTGTATTCATAAATAAGCAATATAACAGGGAATTACAAATAACAAATCTTTCTACCATTTTACAAAGTAATGTTTTTCGGTATAGTTTAGGAAATGTTGATAATTCTTAAAAACAATTCAGCAGCATAAACATAATTCCTCATATTCTGAGAAAAAAATTACAGGCCATAAAGCTTTAGTATCTACCGTAATTTTGAAATGTAAATAAATCTACTATTCAATCTTCAAACATGCAGAGATAATAAATCTAAATATCTACATATTTCATAGCAAAATAAACTGACAATAATTAAGCAATAATATAGATTTTAGTGAAAAAGAATGAAAGTCTCATAACTGCAGACGTGTTTGTGCATACAAGTTGAACCGGACCGCCCGTATCAGCGTGCGTTAATGAAAAATTGAATTCTGCACACACACCTGTTGCGAGGTATAGACTTACGATCTTCAATAAATCACGAGAATTTAAGGTTGCTTTAATTTTTTAATTTTCAGTAAAACCAACATGTGTCTAGTGCATTTGTATCATAAGCTTAATACTATAAGCTCTTGAAAACTTTCCGCCAAATCCTTAGGGAAGTAGCGGATTCATGTGGAACAGACCCATTTACGTAAGTAATATTGTGTGAACGTCACTAATGTATATAGTCAGCCAGGACAAAAGAGATAAAAAGCGAAGTTAGTGAAACACTGGTTAGCACGTTCCACTGATGTCATATATCGACTAATCACCGACAGCTAAAGAAAGGAGTGCAAAATTAAACAAAAAAATTAATTTAAAACCCAATATTTAATTAAACGTTTTCTTGAATAATCAGATAACCACACCTCAATTGCAAACAGTTTTATACTTTTCAACCTTAAAAAAGTTTCATGATATGCCGTCACTTTACTATTATCCGAGAACCCTGTAATGTAGTTCTTGGTAATTCATCAGACACCGTCAAAAACCAACTTTTTGGTGATTCGGTTCGTTAAGCAGTTTATTAGAGGGCACTAAAATCATCAAAATAAAATTAATTTAGGGACCAAACATATAACTTTAAAATAAATAGCTTAATAAAAAGTAATGTAATCAATACAAAACCTTTCATGAGTGTTTTCACTACCATCACTCTCATAGTTACATTTTCAAATGCAAAATGGGAAGAAATTTTTAATAAATTTGAATTTTTCCTGTCTGAGGATTTTTGACAAACATTCTATCAATTTTTGGAATAATGCACAACATATAAGACTATTTTTTGTTTCCAGAATTTTTTTACCCAAATGCTAGAGGTGCACACCATATGTACAGCACTAAATGGTAATTTGGATGTACTTCGCACTAAACAAATCTACAGATTAGACAATAAATGAAATTAAAAATACACTGTACAGTTTAGTAACATTTCCGCTTGCATGATATCTAGATTTATTGAGAATCTCTCATTGAGCAAACAGCATTTGAATACAGTAAAATACCTGTATCTCGAAC
>CAJDSM010036618.1:62-15560 GCA_903981925.1 Ostrea lurida
ACCCCAGAAGAGATTTCTCTTCGGAATTCCCGTGGGCTCGAACTGATGACCTTAGGACTCGTGGGCCTTCGGACTGATGAACCTTCGGACTTCGTGGACCTACGATAACTGATGAACCTTCGGACTAGTGGTCTTGGACGATGAACCTTCGGACTCGTGGGACCGTGGACCCGTCAAATCGTAATTATATAACTAGTGATCCTAATTTGTCGCGAACAATTAGAGTTTTTTCTCACCTTTTTCGAGTTTTGGAAAAAGTCAAATTAAACGATTTCAAATCTTAAAGATGAATGCAGAATGCTAATTTACATGGATTTTTTGTACCTTCCATCTTGGGACTCTTGACCTCATTCAAGGTCAAAGGTCACATACCCCATTCCAGTTTGTTCCGTCTGCTTCACGACTTATAATTACTGGCATATTTTGAAATTTTACGTAACAATCGTAACATTTCAGGGGGCAATACCCATAGGATTGACCATTTGAACAATTCACCTGTATTGCTATATGAATCTTTTGGCCAAGATAATCATATAATTGTTGTACAGTTTACGATTTATTCTGATTACAATGTTTTGCGCAAGATACTGTAATACGAAAACGAAAACGTTCAAATCCGTAATGTGAATACTATGTGACTACTTACACATAATCTATAAGAGTATCTTTTATGTTTAAACAGTGTGAAAAAATGCATAATTTTCAAATAGATTTTAGGTAATTCAACATTTGACCTTGGCTTTAATTTTCAAGTATCCCATTCCAGTAGTTTTCGTTTTCTCTAACGACTTTAAATGATATTTGGTTAATGACTTTCTATGTATGTGACTGGGGCTTAAAGTATTTTGGCCTGCTTGTGTAAAAACCTTGGAATACATGAGAGAGAGAGAGAGAGAAGAGAAGAGAGAGAGAGAGAGAGAGGAGCGAGAGAGAGAGAGGAGGAAGAGAGAGCAGAGAGAGAATTATTAATACATGTACTGTACATACATCAAATGTCCCAAAGAATAGGTTTATTAGTGATGCCCTATACTCCGCATCATATAATTATTATATATATTGTATATAATTTAATGTAGATGCTACATGAATGTCACACACTATAATGATATTTATTTTTTCGTCCAGGTAATCTCCCCAAAAAACACATATTAGTAAATACTAAGGTAACTCCCCGCAAAGTAACGATTCTAAGTACCGTTGCTGTGTCCGCATTACGGTGCAAACAATTCGTTACAGCAAGGGTAACATGAATGGGCGCCACTATGAAAAACATTACAACAATCCTGCTCAATAGTGTCGCCATCTGTCCGTACGTATGTAAAAAATAATATACCGTCTCCATGTTGTATGTTGTCCCTAATCAGCAGTCATTTTTCCTCTCTCAATTTCCCCTACGACCATACACTAAAAAGATAACCAAACACGATACCCAATGAGAAGTTTTTTTAAACTGAACATCCCCATAATAGAAATAGATCAATCACCCTACACATGTACGAAAACAACTATTGTTGCGTTTAGCGTGAGCTTCATTTTTTTGGAACAACTTAAGTTGTGATTAGCGTGATAAAGGGTTAATAATGTATATTTCGTTCGTGATACACGTATATCCCACTTCACCTTGTTAAGATCGTTACCCTGGCTAAAGAAATAGTCAGATATCATGGTGTATCTTTTCAATAATCTACATCTAGCTACTTAAAATCGTTCAAATTTCTAAATAGTTACACAGAGTAAGATAAACTTTCCATATACCAAGATAGATCGATTTATATTGAGTCAAATTTCGCATTAACCACATCTCATGTTCTGTTTGATTTACCAATTACACAAACTGTTTCATGTTACCATCCCAATGATACAAAAGATGATGAATTTTTTAGAAATCATGTTTTTTCCGCTAATTGATGAGATGTTTATCATGCATATACTTTGATGTTATGTAAGAGGTGTCTTATCACGGAATTTCTTCTACAGGTAATATATCACGAGAATCCGAATGACTGTCAGATGTCGTCTGTACGTCCTTCTGTTTGCTGACCAGATAACCGTCAATGTCCAGGCGCATTCACATCAAGATGTTCTAAAAGAGAAAAGAGACAGATAATAGCAGAGCTTGAACTTGCCTATACGCGAGGCCTGTTGAGAAATCTCCCCGGTGATATCGTTCAGACAGCGAGGCGATGCTATAACATTTATCAGAGGTGCATTCAGACATGACGTCATTACGCATTTCTTCACGCGAGTGTTCTAGTGAAAGACAGTGATGCTGAGATGTTCCTGACTCCGGGCGTCCCACGTTGACGTGATATCAGAATGCGGGCCGTTCGTGGATTAGTGAGAGGAGTGATGGGGAGGAGATTCTGTATATTACCGAATGAGCGGTATAGATGTACGACCTGTTCAATAGACAGACTACAGCTGGCTCCTCACAACTCGTATCGTGGTCAATCTGGAGGATTCATGGCAGAATCAGTGAACGTTGTAAGTATTTGATATCATAGCTCACATGAACTTGTTATCACAGAATGGTGATACATTATTTCGATAAATTGTTTATGAATTCGATTGACAGGCTGACAGAGAAATGCGTGCGTTAATTGGCAATTTAGTCTGAAGAATGGATTTTTGTGTATTACTACTTGTTTCCGAATTAACAAATTGACTGTGCCGACCAGTGGAAAATCTTCTTGTGATGCATAATTCACTTACGTGGCGGTACATGTAAGCTCAGATATTGCATATATATCCATAGCTTGTAAAGCCTTTAAGGTTTACGGGTCTACAGGGATGGACAGTGTTGTGGTATGACACTGATGGAGTGACAAACTTTATAGTTAACATAAGTTTGAGTGAGTGAACCATCCTGTATACACAATTAATTCGTTCAGCTTTACTAGCACTGTGTGAGCCTTACCTACGGGACATTTTCTGTCATTTAAGCTCAACTGAGCCGACGGCTAATTGAGCTTTTCGATCAAAATTTGCCCGATGTCTGTTGTTGTCTCGTAATACGTTTCACTTTTCATTTCTCTCCAAGAACCACTGGAATAATTCAAACCAAACGGTGGTACAAAATCATTCATGGGTAAAGGGGAGTCAAGTTTGTCCAATAAGGTACCGGGCCCCCTTGAATAGGGGAGTCATATCGATAACCACGAAAAATGCAAAAATAGGTGCCTGTCATGTTCAAAACCTTCTCACGAAACCACTGGGCAACGAAAAGCTGCATATTTAATGTAAGGATTGGATGATTTCAAGTTTGTTCAAATCAAGAGCCTGGGGTTACGATGGACGCCACAATAGGGGTCAAAGTTTTACATTCGAATATAAGGAAATATTTAAAAACTTCTACTCACGAATCACGGTCCAGCAAAGGCGGAAATTTTATTATAAGCTAATCCCGGATAGTGGAGATACAAATTGTCAAATCATGACCCCCGGCGGGTACGAATGGAACAAATATGAGACAACTGTTTTACAATTGATATTCTAGGGGACAATTATTAAAATCGTCTCTCAAAACCAGTTGGAACAAAGAACAATATTTTCCTAAAAGTTCCTGATATAGAGTAGATTCAAATTGTTGATCGGATCATTACCTCCGGGTTAGGGTGGGGTCATAATATTGGAATTAAAAGTTTGGCATAAATGTTCTTCCTTCAGAACCACTGGGTCAGTTTTTAGGAAACTTAAAAATTTTCTTTTTAAAATCTCAAACTACGGAGCCAGGGTTTTAATGTCACTCAGGTGAGGCGATGTAGCTATGGGCCTCTTTAAAATTACTTACCATGATTAAATATATATTTGATAAAGATGTCAAATGATTGATTTGAACGTTTATTGGTGCATTCAGATAAGAATCAGCCAATTTTTTTTAAATGAAAATATCTACAAACGTGTTGATTACTGTAATGCAACTGTCGGGTGGATATTAACGGTGCAGGGGTACCTTATATCATAACCAGCAGTCAATATGTGACTCGACGATTAAAGGCGACCAGGGGGCGTTGAGTATAATATTCATCCGGATCGACGATTTAGAAAGGAGGTATTGATTGTAATATTCACCTGTGACTTGTTGATTAGAGGGGTATATGATTATAATCATATTCACATGTGTCTTGACGATTAGAAGGGGAGGGTAATTAATTATCTATTCCCTATGACTAAATGATCACGGGTGGGGTTATATTGTTTTTAAATTATATTTGACCTGTGGACTTGAACGATTAGGGGAGGGGGTTACATTGGTTTGTGCATCTTTGACTTTCACGATGTACAGAGGGTGTCTTAATTATGATTCACTGTGACTTTAACAGTTAGAGGGGGGGGTATATTGATATTATTAACCCTCTAACTTTAACTGATTAGAAGGGAGACACAATTAATCTATAAATCACCTGTCACTTTGACGATTATAGAGGGGTAATTAATTGTGACTCTGATGATTAGAGGGGGTGTGAATTGATTAATAATCACATTCACCTTTGATCTTGACGATTAGCGGAATGGGGGGGGGTAATATTTGATTGTTGATAGCATCTCCAATTTGATTGACTGTTACGTATTAGAAGGGGTAAAAATTGGATTTCAAATATTTCACTCTTTGACGTGACAAATTAAAGGGTGGGTATATGTTGGATTGTATATATTTCCCTGTGGACGTTGACGCATAAAAAGGGTTGATAAAAATTATTTACTTATCTGTGGCGTAATTATTTGATTATTTAATTGTCCCACTGTTATGTTACAGGTTAGAGGAATTATCAAATCTACATTCACCTCTTGCTTGACCCGATTAGATAACATCGTGAGGGTGGTAAGCATATTGATTATAATTCATAATCCATTCTATGTGACTGGACGTATTAGTTATTTATTCGCTTATCATGATTCACTGGTGAAATTGCAGGCGTTGATACTATCATCTCGTACCTACAATAGGTTTTGAGACTTGATTTGTAGGAATGATTTATTGTTTTTTGACACCAGAAATCTGGAAGTTTGTAGGTTAAGATTTATATCACTTAGGCCAAAAAAAATAATAGGTGTGTTTCCGATTACCTCGACCGACCCTATAAATTTCTTCCGAGCCTAATTTTTTGTATAATCCATCCATGTCTTATTCTCGTACATCTTTGTTTTTGGATTCTCTTAATAAGTTCGGGCTCGATAGTCAAATCCAATATGGTCGTCTTTCGTCTTTCCGATAATAGACAGATTTCGTGTTTAAATACGTTGTAAAATTGGGTAATATTCATGTGTCATAATATGTTATTTTTTTGCTGTAATTTAGTTTTAATCCCATTCTGAATCACTCGCATGTACATGTCAGTACACACAAAAATGGTATTTACTGTGTAAGCATTCGTTTCCTGTTTTTGATGCAAGGCCTATTGTACCGAATTTATAGTGAATAAAAAAATAAAAGTAAAAAGAAAAAAATTCGGACACCCCGACCCTACATTTTTTTCGAATATGTATCGGAAACACACGCCTTTTTTACTATACTTGGCCTTAATTATGGAAGCTGTTGAGGCGTTAATTTTACTGATGTATAGTAACACATCGCTTTGAAAAACATTTTTTTTGTGTGTAATACGTGTCCACATTATGGATCTCCGGGAAAACTATACTTATACAGGCAGTAATTGGCACATGAAAGTGCATCAGTCCGGATACAAATCGTCATAAGTTTCCGGTAGCTCAATATATTTATTTAACACATCAAAAAGTGGAAACTGATACCTTAATCTAGTGTATATGTAATTTTAAGTTAATTTTCAATTTTCAAGTTTCAAGCTATTTTCTATCAATGCAGCATAGCATGTATTTATTGAACTTGTATCTTATTTGCTCACCACAGCCGAGAACATAATCAAGTGAACTTAACATATTAGAGTAATATACAAGACGTATGCTTGGCATGGAATGGGGGGAATATGTCTTTAAAGGTGGAGAGAATAATGAAAATGTAAGAATAGGGTGGGCTCATTTGAAATTCCCTGGGCAAGAGAATTCAATTCACAAGCAAGTTCCTAACACGTTATACAAACATAAACATGCGTCAAACATTGCTATGGGGGTAGGATGCGGCTATTTTGGGGGATCAAACATGCCAGATATTATGGAGAACATCTCTTAAAGCCCCAATCACATTGTCAACGGTTTCGGGCATACCTGTTTAACACTAATCGTTTTAAAAAACTTAAGCCCAGTCCCACTGTCCACGTTTTCGGCGTCTAGGTATCACTACGTTTGAAAACGCCACTTTCGGACAAATTTTCGGCGTTTTAAAATTGTTGGTACGTTTCCACTGGTTTTTTACTAGTTTTCTACCGGTTTTTGGTTACGTTTTATACGTAGTGCTAGGGATTATCGAGTTTTTATTAGCCATTATGTTACCATTTTTACTAGATTGTAATACCGTTTTTAACACGTATTTGTACTTTAACGTAGAGACTACGTTTATCCTTATAGACGACATCCCGTGTAATTAAGTTAAGTAGGTTGAACGCAAGGTCGACATAGTCCTT
Organism: Ostrea lurida; assembly: GCA_903981925.1. Lineage (NCBI taxonomy): Eukaryota > Metazoa > Mollusca > Bivalvia > Ostreida > Ostreidae > Ostrea > Ostrea lurida. The sequence continues at coordinate 6,602 of CAJDSM010036618.1, forward strand.
CCACAAGTAATTCTACGTTTTTCCTACGTACAAATAAAAACCCTTCACGTTTCCTCTATTCATTGCAGCTACTTCTTTTATTACGCCATTTTCTACGTATCGTGTACGTTTTTTCTCGTTTCATCTACGGTTCAATTTTTTGCCACGTTTTAATTGTGGCTGGACCAATATAACAGGGTCGATGAAGGATGAATCTACGTATGCCACGGTATATAGCTGTTTTCAATTTACGCATTGGTGCGTTTTCCTAGGTATATAGCGTGCTGCTACGTTTTAAACGTAGTAAAAACGGGTTTTGCCCGAACGTGACAAGGGGAACTGTGACTTGACGAGACGTATACAAACGTAATAATAATACTAACGAACCGTAATGAAACCTGACTATGCCTTGTCCTATAAACGTGCAATAAACGTACAAACACCTATCAAACCCGTAACCATACATAGAAAACGTATTTTAAAAAAAAGTACAAAGAAATCTCACGCTTTCTTTAATGCGCATCAGCTGCGCATATTCGCATTTCCGCGTAATGTGTACGTTTCTGTACGTTTTTTCTACGTTTCATTTACGTTTAATTTTTTGCCACGTTTGTATTATGCAGACCAATATAAACGGAATCGATGAAGGATTGATCTATCGTATAGCCAGCGTATTATAGCTTCATCTGACGTATCGATACGTTTTCTCGTAATATACGGTGCTGCTTACGTTTTAAACGGTAGTAAAACGGGATGCCGAACGTGGTGGTGGGACAGGGGCTGTAGCACAGCCGCTATATATCGTGGAAACGTCCGATACCTAAATGACACGGGTATATACGTGGCTATACGTAGATCAATCCTCATTCTATCCGTTATATTGGTCTGCTCAAATTGTTAACGTAGGGCAAAAACATAAAACGTACGATGAAACATAGAAAACGTACAGAAAAGTACATTCGAATCGATAAAATGCGTAATAAAAGTGCAGCTGATTAGCGTAGAGAAACGTGCGTGATTTTATTTTGTTTACGTTTTTTTAAAATACAGTTTTGTACGTATGTTTACGTTTTGATAAGTGTTTTGTACGTTATTGCACGTTTTAAAGGATAAAGCATAAGTCAGGTTTCAATATACGTTTGTGTAAGGTATTACATGTATTACGTTTTGTATAACGATCTTGTTAAAGTGCCAGTTCTAATGTAGTTTTTGGCATCACGTTATCTAGCGTTTTTAAAATAGACAGCGACGCTATATACGTAAGGAAACCGTCAATCAATGCGTAATGAAACGCTATATACGTGGCTTACGTAGATAATCTCATCGATCCCATTATATGGTACTGCTCAATATATACAAGGGCAAGAAATCAACGTAGAGAACGAGAAAAACGTACACGAATTCGTAGAAATCGTAATAAAACGAAGCTGATAGCTAAGAAACCATCTAACGGTTTAACACGCAAATACGTGAGATAACGTAATTAATCGTGTGGAAAGACGTAGTGGATTTCGCTCAAACCTACTACAACTATGTATGGAGAGTGAAACGTAGCCGAAGGATAAAACGTGGTCTTATACGCATGACAGAAACGTACGAACCGTATAAAACGTATAAAACTTGTAAAAAAGGCAACATGATCGGCTAAAAGAAAACCGATAAATCCAGCGCTACGTATGTAAAACGTCAGCAAACGAGGAAAACTAAGTAAAACGTATGGGGCACAATCTAAAACGGCAAGATTTGTCACGCAAACGTGGTGGTTTCAAACGTAGTGAAAACCTAGATGCCGAAAATGTGATACGTGTAACTGGTACTTTATACATTGCAGGTGAAAGACATTGTTTTGTCATTGAGAGTATTCCATCGGAATTGTATGTGTCGTTTATGTAGTGAATATGCATGTAAGTGCAATAGAAATTTCAAGCGTCCTCAAAACTTGACGTTGCAGACGACGTCATAATCAAATTGTTGACGTCAAACAAAAACAAATCATCCATGGGGTTGTGAAATGAAAAGTAATCAAAAATATGCGTCATTATAGTTGTGTGATTGATAGAATCATTAAACTCGTTACCACATTTCAAATATTCGCCTTGCCAAGACTCGGAAATATTACTGTAATCCCGGTAACTAATTTCATCAATTTCATCTGCCATATCTAAGCACCAATTTAAGATCCTCTATTTCTGAACTCTTTAAGATATTCATAAGTGATTTTGATTCAATACTGGAGTTTCTTATTGACAATGTTTTTGTAGTTTTTGTATGAATTTGCAAAGTTAATAATGTGGTAAACGTAATCATAAACTCAGAAAGATATACAAAGTCGAGTGTAAGGAAACACGGACCTCCGACAAAAATGACGACAAAAGCAGGTTCCATGGAGGAGCAAACATCCTCTGCTGACCGGTCACACAATCTTCCAACATTCTGTTGGGATCCCTATAGGCACAAATTGTACTCTTTGTTAGTTGTCTGATTTTATATTCTGAAGAGCCAGAACTCATTCAAAAACTTCTTCACGAGAAGACAAAATCTGTGACAGTGAGCTTTAATTCAACATTTCTATATATTGACGCTTTGTATATTGATGATGATAATGTTCATTCGTATGTCGATTTGATACATTCCAGCGAACTAATAATAAAAGACAGAGTAAGTCATATCTCCTCCGTATTTGGATATTGTATTGAACATAGACATGAATGGCAAGCTAACAACTCAACTTGATGACAAACAGGACAATTTCAGTTTTAAGTAGCAGACCTCGATTCAAAAACTGATCATACGCAAAACAAGCTCTTGTATATCGAATACGTTGATATACATACATATCATTAGCAAGTGTTGATGGAATATTGCTACATCAATGAGGGAATTGAAATTGAAGGTGGAAAAGATGAAATCGTCCCGTTTGTCATGTAAAGGCAAAGATAAAGAACAGTGATCAATCTCGTAAGTCCTAAATAGAATACAAAAACAAGAGCTGGGCAATCACGGATCCCTGGACAAACCAGAGGTGGGATCAGGTGCCCAGGAGGAGTAAGCATCCCCTGTTGACCGGTCACACCCGCCGTGAGCCCATAAAAAGTAGCTTTTAGTTTGCCTTTAATGTCTATGTTCAATACAATATCGTAAGTACGAAGCAGGCATAGAAGACTCTGTTGTTATGATAAGTTTCTGTCAAGATTCCATGGTAGATTTTTAGTATCTCTAGACCGTGGACTACTCAGAAACATGTCATATCTTTAGAAATTCAGTTAGATAGAAAATAGTGACAACAAATAGAAAAAATAAACTAAATCTATTGCGAATGGTATGAAGCATTTGTATAATAAATATAATAATCCCTGATTTCTGACTACTGTTAAAACGTATACGCTGACACCTACCCCGTAAGGCATGTGAAAAAATAAGATTTGATTCAATTAAGAATTAATATACATATATAAGCGTTTGCAGATAAAACATTGCCACTCTTTTCTATGTGTACTTGTATACCTAAAAAGGTAAACGTCTTATTTCAATTTGCAATGCATTATCATTATTCTTTTCACTTACATCATCGCAATTTCTTCCATACTAATATCGTGTGTGGAGGACTGGCTGGCCATGATATTTAACGTTTTTCGTATTTTGCATGGATATATCTACCTTTTGCGATTGTTTTCCCAATCATTTCAGTAAACAAATTACAGTATTCCTTTATTAAAACCTTTGTTGAAATTAATTACCCTTGTTTTCTATATCTACTGAAGTACCCTGTGTTTGTGTAGCTGTTGTTAAAGTAGCCACGAGTAACAATTACGAAACATAAAGGTGAAAAGGGAAGATATCAGACTGACCAATGTCGTAAGTCTCAAATAGAATGGCTTGAGCAAACACGGCCTTCTAGATACACCAGAGGTGATGTCAGCTGTCTAGGAGGAGTAAACATTCCCTGTTAACTTGTCAAACCAGCTCTGAGCCTGCTGTCTTGATCAAGTAAACAAAGTAATACGTACTTAGAATAAGTGTATAACACACAGAACGGCCAAACACGTCAAACAGCATCTGATTCAAAGGTAGTTTATATTGGGGAAAATAGATCGTTATATTGGCCATGTAATTTATGAATTACTGACTCTAAACGTGGCTTTAGAAACCCCTGCAACACGTTTTCATTCCTTTGCTAATTTTTTAATGTACGTTTTGTTGCTGTTGATAAATTGCATGTTTTGATGCGAGAAACGTCGAAGTTAGATATGACTTCGGAATACACAATATACAGCAACGGTGTAATATTTGCCTCTTGAAATGAATTGTCGGATCAAATTAATAAAGGTGCATTGCACGATGGCTTAAGGGTTGTCTCTGGAATCAGCATTTACATCGTAAATTTATTTCTCTATCTGTATACAATTTAATGTATACCTTAAAGCAATATGTGCCTTACAATTTAACAATAATTGATATTACCTTGCAATATACATTTATGAATCCTCTTCCAAAACTTATTAGTCAGTTAACTTTGAACAATCAGACAACATATGCCTTATCTATATCCATTAACTCAGTCAACTGAGCTATTTGAGCTGGTTTTCAATGGATTCAAACAGCTGTGGTTATCATTCCGTAAATGGATGTTAATAAATGTATTTAAATTCAATAAATGCAAAACATTGAATCTGAATTTTTCAGTGAAAGTCCCTAGAGAAATATTAGAATGGGACCTAGAGGCCAGAAAGCGGTACGTGAAGTACGCCAAGAGAGGAACACTGACCGTCCACCACGCCCGGGGAATGATCGTAGGATGTGCCGGGGCCGGCAAGACAACACTACTTAAACGCCTGCTCAGGTGTAGTGACGCAGAAATACGGGGTGTGAAGTCAACGGAAGGACTAGAGGTCCACGAGGAAGTCTTCAAAATTTGTATGGAAACGAAACGTTTGAAAGGTAGACATACTGTAATTATAATCAATAAAGAAACATAATCATTTGTATGGCATCTAACATTGTAGCTATAAAAAATCAATGTTATACAAAATTGAATGGTTTATGGAAAATTCATCATATGCCCTCTGAAAATTTAACACTGCATTGTCATTTTTCTTTAATTGCGCAAAATAACTGTCTTGTCTTACAGTTTGACATGGCTTGTAATAAAGAAGGGCTTTGGATAAGAGTTTAGCATTATTGGTCTTCATATTGAATTGTCAAACAATATTTTGGTTTTATCGAAAAAAATGTCATCGGCATTCTGTTTCAATCAAATTATTGAATTTGCAACTGAAGTCAAAGTCGATACTCGCGTCATAAGTACAGGTCTAGGATTATCAGTACTTGACGATATGCTGAAGAAAACTGAACCGGAAAAATATTATTTTTCAATATAGATATTTTCAATTAAAGAATTGTTACATGACAAAATCTACGCCTTTAGCTGAAATGAATTTAACTACAAAATAGATGCGACAATAGAAGCGACATTTTCATGTTCAACTATGTATGTTTTAGTAGCAAATATGATATAACATATTTAGGTCAATACTATAAGCATTGAATCATTAAACATATTCTAAATTATACCCCTATGTGGACACCAGTGTTGGTACATATACATGGTCTGTCCGTCCCCGGGTATATCATACTGATCAAGAATATGTGCTCACGATAGGTGTGACCGGTCAACAGGATGCTTATTCCTCCTCAGCACCTGATCCAACCTCTGGTGTGTCCATGCAGGGGTCCGTGTTTGCCCAACTTTTGTTTTTGTGTTCTATTTGGGACTTATGAGATCGATCACTGTTCGTTATCTTTGCCTTTACATTAGCCCAATTGAACGTTTTCTTAATATCTATAATGTCACAAAACATTGGAAAAAAATTAAATGTAGGAATATCACCCCCAGGCATTTAGCTCTTCCCCTTTACTGGATGTTTGCCTCAGATTTACACCTTTGATGTCCCTGGAACCTTCGTATTGAGAGTATATTATTGTTGACCGTAATTTGTTAATGGTAAGGGATAGGATTTCATACTTTACTTGTCTATTCCTATGTTCTTTCTACTGGCATGTGGGATACACAAAAGCGAAAGTAACATCATGTTAACTGTAATCAGATAATTGGGGATATATGTCACATATGATCCACTAAAATTGATATCACATAGTTTCATTTATATCAAAGTTCAGTGCAATTCTGCTTATTATTTTCCTTTGAAATTAACCCATGGAATTGTTAAACAAATACATGTAAAGGCAAAGATAACGAACAGTGATCAATATCGTAAGTCCTAAATAGGATACAAAAACAAGAGTTGGGCATTCACGGACCCCTGGACACACCAGAGGTGGGATCAGGTGCCTAGGAGGAGTAAGCATCTCCTGTTGACCGGTCACACCCGCCGTGAGCCCATAGTCTTGATCAGGTAAACGGAACAACCCGTAGTCAAATCAGTGTGTGAAAAACGGCTTAACAATGGCTATGAAACACATCAGACAGCATTTGACTCAATAATAGGTCATATTGGTAAACTAAATTGTTATAATATCTATCAATTCGTGGAATCGTTGCATATTAAAACAGGGATGATACACTCACGGTATATTTTGCTTTCTCTCCGCACATGTTCTTGCTGACGACAATATATACTTAGACACCTCATTTTCCCTAGTGTAAAACAATGCATACTAAAATATTCCCGACAATATATACATGACAGTAGTGTACCCCTGCCTCGATAGACGGGTCAATTGAGTTCACCATTTATGCAAATGAGGTCAAACCTGACTGGAGTCGGGGTCTGGTCTGGCTTTTTTAGTGTATCAAGAACACTGACAAATGGTACTAATATCGCTTTCTTAGGTGCGTGATCTTATCAGTGGTACCCCAACAAAGTTGTGGGGGGTGGTATTTGACAACTGTTACTCAAATTATTAACAAAATTTCTTTGGAGGTCAAATGTTAAAAAAGCTACGGTTCGACCATTGATTAAGTGTTAAGGACTTGACAAGGGTCTGGATGAATAAACAAAATTGTATACCTGTATAAAAACAACCTTTTCTATCTTATATATTGCAAAAAGATCGTCTTGAAAAACATATCAACACTTCCTATTTTCAAATACGTATGTTCTATGCATATACTGAATAAATATTTATTTATTCTATTTGTGACAATATGTAATCTGCCATTCGCAATTGCCACCCGACAGAAATAGCTACAGTAGAGTTTACCATGATGCAAACTATATATTGGGCAGAAATTCATACCTTGCTCTCCTGTTGCTTAATCTTTCAGCTGCAATCGACATTATAGATCATAGTCTTCTAATCAGATCTATGGAGTATGCTATTACATGTATTATCATGAGATCGACTCTGTCATATCTCTCAGGTCGAGGTCAACAAATATTGTTAAATCTGCGTTGTTCGAGAGCTCCTACCTATTTTTGTGCCTCACAAGACTCTTTAGAAGAACTTCTTCTATATTGCATTTTCTCCAAACTAACCGGTGATGATATATGAGACAACACCGCAGACAGACTGGGAACGGTGCCTCTCTGATATTGACAGCTTGGATTCAAAACAACAAGCTGACGTTAAGTCAGGAAGAAACAAAATTTGTTATCATTACCCCAAAATACGTGATGCTAATGAATTATCATGATTTGAACTGGTGTATGGTGGATTTGCCATGACTAGTGTTTCCTTTGTCACGAAGCTTCGGATGTTTTAACTGTACATTTAGAATGTACATGTAGTATCAAATAAGTGCATCGAATAAAGCATGCTACTTCTAACTGTGAATTCGTATAATTCGATATCATATAACGCAAGATGCATACTGGACACCTGTTAGATCATTGATTTCATCACGTCTTTTTATCAAAGTACGGAACTGTGTTTCTCTTTGTTGTTAATTGTAGAAGTTGCAGACACTTTAAAGCAATGCTATCAGGCTAGTGGCGACTTAACAATTGCTATGAAGCACATCAGACACCATTTGGTCCACGATACATACACGATCAATAATTAATGACTGATACACTTATGAGTAAGGTGTTACCATCTGGTTTAATTGTGTGATAAAAAGTATATGTCCTTCACAAAACCAAACAATAAGTTTGTTTCTGACTGTACAGATATGTGTAGGGTTGTTAAAATCGGTAGATTGTATTGAACACATTATTTTAATGCTGCTTTACATTTAGTGCCAAACTAAACTGTATGCCACACTTTTCATGCTTATAAGTGTTGTATAAAGTGAAGATAATACATATAGTGCTTAGGAGGTATTATGAAGGTGTTGCGATAATTGCAAACGTTTGGCGTTATCAGGCAATTTTTTTTTTCAACTACGAAAATGAGCTTAGTAGGTTTTGTAAAATTTATGAGACGTAAATTGGTGGAAATGTGTTTAGTGATCACATCTTTATTTTTACAGCTAGGGCAAAAGCTATAGATAACAAAAACACCATTGGGGACGATGAGATGACGGTGACCTTCTTTGACTTTGGAGGACAGTGTGCGTACTACGCGTGTCATCAGATTTACCTAACCAGGAGAGCGTTTTACATGTTGGTAGTGGACGCCTCTAAACGTCTGAACGAGAAGGTGGATAGAACGGTGTGTGACCAAGACGGCAGCGTGTTCTCTGAATGGACGTACAGAGGTGGGTTTTCGCGTATCATTTCAATGCTATGAATAGGAAGTCCCATGAAATTAACAAGTGATATTTAATTTGGTATTGCAATATAAGTAATCAGTACTCAGTAGTGTTTAATTTCGTATTCATTATGCATGTACATATATTTAATGATTTCCAAACAAATGCTTGTTATAGATGCCCAGACCGAAAATAAGTACAAAAAGAGCACAGAAAAAAACCCAAAAAACATACAGAAAAAGTATGCTTTTTTCAACTGAATTTGGAACGACACAGTAGGTCGTTCCAAATTCGGTCAAAAAAGTATACTTTCCTGTCATAAAAAGT
>CAJDSM010036619.1:0-15040 GCA_903981925.1 Ostrea lurida
GAGCTCAATCCATGCAGGACAAGAGTCGTTTAAAGTTGTAGCGTCAACACACACTGCACGGGTTTACATTATGTATCATTGTATAACAATATGATTGAAGAAAGAGAATTAATATCTGAAGTAGATGCTTTATGCCCTACTACATGCCAAGAGCGACAATATTGTCCTTCTCAAATGTCGCACGACCTTATTTCCAATGAGGAGTCTTTTGTTCTATACCTAAAGTGTGGGATACACAAACATATTGTAATTAAAAATGAGGTGAAAAGTCCATTAGTTGAGGTAAATGAACGATATTCAATCACTAACATTAGATTCAAACTTGAGTAACAACACTGTAGATCATGGTAGGAAGTAATTTAATAATTGAAAATGAATGTGTGGGCTTCGACGTCAATGGAAGTGCGTTAAAGAAACAACTATATAGGCATTGCAACTCATACCAACATGTATTTTCAGAAAAGGAAAATCCATTTACTTTATTTCTATTTGTATCGCCTGTCGTTTAAAATAGACGTACATGAACCAGTATTTATCAAATTTCACAACTGAGTCTCATTCATCATTTCTCGATTAGCACATAATAAGTTAAAATACGATATTCCAAGCCTTTACGACAAACGGGACGATTTCAGCTTCCCATCGTCTAACTTCCATATTTATGTAGCAAAATTCCATCATCACCTGCATATGGTGTGTCATGTCTCTCAACATATTCGATACGCAAGAGCTTGTTCTGCGGATTTGATCAGTTTTTGAAATCGAGGCAGGCCTACTTTACCAACAAAGTGTTGTTGCAGGGGTATTCAACACTCAGTTTAAAAGCAGCACTTTCGGAACATTATAGTGATCGTTAAAACAATTTAGTTTACAGATGACATACCATATAGTCCAAACTGCTGACTGAATGTGTTTCATAGCCTTGTTAAGCCGTTTCCACCATATGATTTGACTACAGATTGGCTCCGTTTCCTGATCAAGACTATGGCTCACGCGGATGTGACCGTCAGGCAGGGATGTTTGCTCTCTAGGCACCACTGATACACTCTGGTGTCGTCCAGGGGCCGATGTTTGCCCAACTCTTGTTTTTGTATTCTCGTTTGGGACTTACGACAGATTGATCAACATGGTTCGGTATAATTTGCCTTTATACTCTTGATAACCAAAACTTGAATAGTTGCTATCTGTTTTTTTTTCTTATTTCACGAAATTTTGGAACTGTCTGATTGAAAATCTTTGATGCAATTTCTAAAAGAAACGTTTCCGAATCCATTTTCTCTGAACCATGACGTTGCAAAATAATTGCTTTATATTAGGGAATGGTCTTCTAAAGTTATTCTTTCGAATACTCTGGACTTTTTTTCATGAAAATTGACACATGGTTCAGTCGAAGATTGCTTTTCTATTAATAAATCCGTGGGGACCCCGGGTTAGAAAGGGTCCTCAGATACCCCTTGCTTGTCGTAAAGAGGCACTAAATGAGGCGCGGTCCTTCGGATGAAACCGCTAAAAATCGAGGTCCATGTGTCACAACAGGTGTAGCACGATAAAGATTCCTGCGCTGCTCAAAAGCCATGAGCGCCGAACAAAGAGCCTAAATTTGCAGCCCTTCACCGGCAATGGTGAAATCTCCATATGAGCTGAGATATTCTCAAGAGGGACGTAAAACAGGCATACAATATCAATCATCCAATATTCAAAATCCCAGCTTTTTTTTTTAAACCTTTGCCATTGCTTGTAAGTGACTGTCAGATCGTATCGACTTATCGCCAGAGTATATGGCGTGTTTTTATTCACATAGTATGTAATGTTAGTTCAACTCTTGAGCCACGATTGTGTGAAAGCCAAGATCTTTTTTTTTTGGTGGGTGGGGTGGGGGAGAATGGATCACCAAATTCATACATTTGAATATTTACTAAGCGAATGGCATTGCTTATCTTAATGCAAATGTATATTCTATAAAGTTGTTGGATCTAAACTTTGAAATAGGAATCTCTTATTTATGTCGTGATACCAATTTATAGGAAGTTAAACGATTTTTATTTACATTGCTAGATATCCACGTAACAAGCTGCGGATAAGAACGAGCTTTGAAAATTGCAAGTATCCTGAACTTCGATGAGAATTATCGTCTCGAAACCAAACGTGACCGTATAACACTCTTTACAAATACATTAGACGAGTATTAATGTAGTGAGTAAATACAGTTAATATTCTATGCTCGTAGCATTGTCACTAGAAGATTCAACAAAAGCCAATATTTTGTTAGTTACCTACATTCACTCCTCTGTCGTGGATACCTATTATGTTAACTATTTATTGTACCGCTCATGTACCACTTGCATATTGTGGTTTGAGTGAATAAATTGAATTGAATTGAATTGTAGTTTCATAACTTTTTCAATCTCGCTAGCCAAGGGTGACGATACACATTTACACATACTGTGTATCGTCACCCTTGGCTAGCGAAGATGAACTCTCTTCAGTTGGGCAATAGTTTGCGAATGAATCAAAATATTGGTTGTTGTAAAAGGGGCTTTGGCGAAGACCTGTGCTTTGAACCGAAACATTCCCATAAATACATTAATTTCTTACAGATCTAAATCCATGGATCTAGTGGTTACACTTCCCGGCGCTCTATGCTAGAGAGAGAAAAGGCGGTAGATGGCGCTCGTAATCCAGGGGCCAGTAAATTCGGAATCTCATTGCGGAAAATAAACTCTAAGAAAGACAAGTCACTTGTCCTTGAACTCGGAAAATTGAAAGCGAGATTAAAAGCTGAGCCTTGCAAATGAGCCAACAGAAAAAGACGTTTTGTTAAATCTTGCCATGTGTTGAATTACGATCCCATAATATTAGTTTGAAAGACCGCCATCACCGGAAATGAAGAAGAAAGCCTTAGCAATGTCAATGGGTTTAGCTGAAAGATGAGTATAATGAACACTTTGAAAATGAAAATATCCCACGTTATATGCGTCAGCTGAGATCAAAGCAAAAGACCCCCTCCACTGCTCAATACCATAGACGCATTCACTATCAAAAACAAGAAGAAAACGAATATATGGGAGGACGCAGTAGATCAAACGGAATCGCGGTGTTCATAGCACAGTCAAGCCTGCTTCAACTGACCAAACGAGAACAGAGTGACCTACATATGGGATGGGCATTACACAAAACCACGGCTTACGCCAGACAGCGAAGTTCAGAGGAGGGACTAGAGGAGTACGAAAATCAAAACACGCGCCCGTTCTCTTACACCAAAATCACGCGCTTCTACTGCAATCAAAGAGGTACAGGACATTAACTCTCCCAAGTGGCGTCATGAGGATAGCGATATGAATTTCACCCCATTCATAACTCAGATGGCGAAAGTCAGGGATCATAGTTCAAAGGGAAAAGCACCAAAGGGTTATACTCGTGAACCTATTGTAGTTACTATGAAGTCGGTCGTATTTTCGTCCAGTATTCCAAATACTCCAGTGCAGAAGAAACGTCCAAAATTAGCTGCAACACAAATTGCATATTGATTGACATTTTTCTATATTTACTAATAAAAAATTAAATGTTCATGTCGAATTTAGTTGTGTACAGTAAAATATAAACAATTTATTGCATGAACTTCCATCTTCCATGATTTATTTCGTCTTTCATCACATATTGTTTTAAGCGACACTAACACCTACTACTATTTTGTAATACCTGTAACAATACAACTCAACTCTGACGCCACTTCCGTCATGGAAACTGGCAAAGCGTTAGATGGACAAATGGAAAAGAATTTAAATTTTTTGGAATTCGTTAGGTTTAAAACAATGGTTGGGCTCATTAAAAAATTTTTTTTTTTTTAATTACTCGTTATAACAACGTGTCAAAGTTATCAGGCTGCAAAGGCTTTAAACCACTCTAGATGATTGGAATATTATTTTATAAAAATAAAAGATGATGTCCTTGAATCATTTGTAATATCATTGCCAAATGGCATCAAACACTACTAAGTTTGTGTTCGTGTTTTTTAATTTTTTCGCATGTTTTTCCTTCAAACTGAGGTTTGCCAGAATGCATTTAATTCATTGGATTTAATATGTTAAAATACCCCTTTATATTCAAAGTTTGGTGCAAATGTAAGAGTTATCTGTCCCTACATGTAATTATAAACATTTCTTAACGCATCACATTCTAAAGAGGATTGAAAAGGAAAAAACTAACATCTAATTTACTCAGAACTCTCTAATCCGAGAAATTTGATGTGCCAGTTACTGTCTAAATCTCACATATACAGCCTCTGAGACTCGGTATGTATACATGTTTTCAAGTCCTTGTAGTCTAACAGAAGAGAAAATAACGACAGACCAGATCCGTTACAAACTGAAGCTCCCTGATTATTACTAACAGAATACTTTGTTTCAGCGTTTGAAATGGTCTTTCCGTCACAATAAATTATACCCCCATTTGATTTCCAGTAGAAATGAAAACAGTACCGGTATATTGAAATCCTGTAATCTGCTGTCAAGTGGCAGTTTTCTTTGATCTTCTTTTAATTCCGATCATAAAAAAGAAAAAAAAAAAAAAAAAAAAAACAACCAATTTTATTCTGCTCTTCGTAGAATGTTTGTATAAAATATATTTTTCAAAATATTGGACCAAAATTAACAAAAGGCAACAAGTGTTATATGTCAAGTATGAATTAAAGGTACCATTATAGCGCAAACCTGCATATATCTGAGCTCAATTCTAATATTTAGCATTGATTGATTGATTTTTGTTTGTTTTTCGTCCCGTTGAGAATAGTTCACTCATATTCAGACATCTGCCACACATGCTGCGATACGGGCCTCCGTTTTTAAGATCATATCCGAAAGATTGTGATTCTCACTTCTAATGCGAGCTCTTGGCAAAGGAGCAATCACTACCAATTTTAACGTCTTAGGTTTGACGCGGTCGTTCCAATCACGGGACTCGAACTTACGACCTCCCGATCACGGGGCGAGAACTCTACCATTGAGCCACCGCGACCGGTGCTACAGCATTTAGCAGCATTATAAACAAAATGTAGTCTTAAAACAGCAAATGCCCTCGAAAAAGCCCATACTGAACAAGACTGTGTTTTTTCCCACAAAAACAGCACATAATGCTTTAAAATGAGATTCACTTAGTGAAACACACTGCTTTATGGCTATTGTACCAAAATCCTTTACCCCAGGGGTCATGAAAATTTACAATTTTGGTATTTCCTTCTAAATATCCAGTGAATCTCAATTTAGTATCAATAGCCTTCAAGAATATATTATTTCAATGTCTTACACCTTAGAGTCGTAACTTCTAACCCAGGGATTATAAAATTTACAATTTTTTTAGAGATCCTCTTCCTTTATGTGACTATGCATGTAGTTTTTCTTTCTGGTGAGCCTTTTTTTTTTTTTTTTTTTTTTTTGAAAATCGGTCATTATTAGGCAGTTTTTTGCCTCACACCAAGGCCTTATGGATGCAGGAGTCCTGAAATTTACAATGTACCCCTCTCGTCCAAAAACTTGAAAGAATCTGAAGGGTAGTTATTCAAGAAAAAGTTAAACATTATACAGGTGTTGACTGGGGTAGAGGGAAACAGTCGATCTGTTGAACCGGAGTGCAAGCTGGTTGCCCAAGGCCGATAGGCCGCGGACAACAGCTTGCACTCCGGTCCAACAGGTCAACAACTGTTTTGTTATACTCCTACTAAACAGTAGAATTTCCTCAATAGGCCGGCCTATGTCTATCAATTCTTCGCCAGATTTATCCGAAGAGACTGTGATAAATCCAAAAGATATTCACCAAGAATATTTTCACATTTTTATTGTGTTTTTGCATCGCTTGAATTTCTAATCTCGGTTGAGATTCAGCTCGGCTAGATATTTGGACTGACGCCTTCACTGAATCTCGGAGCAGGTCAGTTTCATAATTCCATGTCTGGATATCTAATTTCAACTTCGGCCGGCTCTAGCACTTACAATGTAATATGAACCTAGGTGACACTGCCGCTCGCTTCAAATAATTGATTTAATTGTTAAACTAACTCTTTATCACTGTTGATATTGCATTGCTTACCTTCTAGGTTTGTAAAATCCCAAAATAAACCAAACACACAATTTTCCGTTCAAAAATGGCTTCACGTCGCATTTCTTCACCTCTTTCGTACTGAAGAGTTCCTATAGCCTGTTTTGTTACCTTACTGTTGTATAGTATTTCTACTTACATACGCGGTAAATAAAGACTATGGGAACTCTTCAAGTTTCGGGAGGTAAAATATTGTGCAACAATGGCGTCAGAATTTGAACGGAAAATAGTGATCGTTTTTAGTTTGGGATTTTCATATCTAGACTGTAAGTAATGCAACATCAGTAGTGATAGAGAGTTAGTTTAACAATTAAATCAATTATTTGAAGCGAGCGGCAGTGTCACCTAGGTTCATATTAAGTGCTAGAGTCGGCCGAAGTTGAAATTAGATATCCACATGAATTATGAATGACTGCTCCGAGATTCAGTGAATGTCTAGCCGAGCTGAATCTCAACCGAATTATTGAATTTCATCCTCATTTGCCGCAGCGAAACAACCCATCGGGCATTTCTGTTTATAATCTTACCGACTTGGAATAAATCACTCGCACACCCGGCCGATTCTTAAAACACAATTAATTAGTGTAGTCGGCCGAGGTGAATGCCGAGTGATTTATTCCAGTCGGTAAGATTATAAACAGAACATGCCCGATTGGTATGTGTTCGCTGCCGGCAAATGAGGATGAAATATCAATAATTTCGGTTGAGATTCAGCTCGGCTAGACATTCACTGATTCTCGGGAGCAGTCATTCATAGATTCATTGTTGATATCTAATTTCAACTTCGCCGACCTGAGGCACTTAATATGAACCTAGGTGGACACTTGGCCGCTCGCTCAAATAACTTTGATTTAATTGTAAAACTAACTCGTCTATCACTACTGATGTTGCATTACTACAGTCTAGAATGAAAATCCCAAACTAAAAACCGTATCACTATTTTCCGTTCAAATTCTGACGCCATGGTTGCCACAAGTATTTTACCTCCCGAAATTGAAGAGTTCCCATAGTCATTTATTTACCCGTATGTAAGTAGACAATACTACGTACAACAGTGGAAGGTCAACAAAACAGGCTATAAGAACTTTCTTCAGTACGAAAGAGGTGAGAAATGCGACGTGAAGCCATTTTGTTGAAACGGAAAATTGCGTAGTGTTATGGTTTTATTTTGCGGATTTACAAACCTAGAAGGTAAGCAATGCAATATCAACAGTGATAAAGAGTTAGTTTAACAATTAAATCAATTATTTGAAGCGAGCGGCAGTGTCACCTAGGTTCATATTACATTGTAAGTGCTAGAGCCGGCCGAAGTTGAAATTAGATATCCAGACATGAATTATGAATGACTGCTCCGAGATTCAGTGAAGGCGTCAGTCCAAATATCTAGCCGAGCTGAATCTCAACCGAGATTAGAAATTCAAGCGATGCAAAAACACAATAAAAATGTGAAAATATTCTTGGTGAATATCTTTGGATTTATCAACAGTCTCTTCGGGATAAATCTGGCGAAGAATTGATAGACATAGGCCGGCCTATTGAGGAAATTTCTACTGTTTAGTAGGAGTATAACAAAACAGTTGTTGACCTGTTGGACCGGAGTGCAAGCTGTTGTCCCGCGGCCTACGGCCCTTGGGCAACAGCTCTGCACTCCGGTTCAACAGATCGACTGTTTCCCTCTACCCCAGTCAACACCTTGTATAATGTTTAACTTTTTCTTGATAACTACCCTTCAGATTCTTTTCAAGTTTTTGGGACGAGAGGGGGTACATTGTAAATTTCAGGACTCCTGCATCCATAAGGCCTTGGGTGTGAGGCAAAAAACTGCCTAATAATGACCGATTTTCAAAAAAAAAAAAAAAAAAAAAAAGGCTCACCAGAAAGAAAAACTACATGCATAGTCACATAAAGGAAGAGGATCTCTACAAAAAAAATTGTAAATTTTATAATCCCTGGGTTAGAAGTTACGACTCTAAGGTGTAAGACATTGAAATGATATATTCTTGAAGGCTATTGATACTAAATTGAGATTCACTGGATATTTAGAAGGAAATACCAAAATTGTAAATTTCATGACCCCTGGGGTAAAGGATTTTGGTACAATAGCCATAAAGCAGTGTGTTTCACTAAGTGAATCTCATTTTAAAGCATTATGTGCTGTTTTTGTGGGGAAAAAACACAGTCTTTGTTCAGTATGGGCTTTTTCGAGGGCATTTGTGTTTTAAGACTACATTTTGTTTATAATGCTGCTAAATGCTGTAGCACCGGTCGCGGTGGCTCAATGGTAGAGTTCTCGCCCCGTGATCGGGAGGTCGTAAGTTCGAGTCCCGTGATTGGAACGACCGCGTCAAACCTAAGACGTTAAAATTGGTAGTGATTGCTCCTTTGCCAAGAGCTCGGCATTTAGAAGTGAGAATCACAATCTTTCGGATATGATCTTAAAAACGGAGGACCCGTATCGCAGCATGTGTGGCAGATGTCTGAATATGAGTGAACTATTCTCAACGGGACGAAAAACAAACAAAAATCAATCAATCAATGCTAAATATTAGAATTGAGCTCAGATATATGCAGGTTTGCGCTATAATGGTACCTTTAATTCTCACTTGACATATAACACTTGTTGCCTTTTGTTAATTTTGGTCCAATATTTTGAAAAATATATTTTATACAAACATTCTACGAAGAGCAGAATAAAATTGGTTGGTTTTTTTTTTGTTTTTTGTTTTTTTTTTCTTTTTTATGATTTTTTTTTTAAGAAGATCAAAGAAAACTGCCACTTGACAGCAGATTACAGGATTTCAATATACCGGTACTGTTTTCATTTCTACTGGAAATCAAATGGGGGTATAATTTATTGTGACGGAAAGACCATTTCAAACGCTGAAACAAAGTATTCTGTTAGTAATAATCAGGGAGCTTCAGTTTGTAACGGATCTGGTCTGTCGTTATTTCTCTCTTCCTGTTAGACTACAAGACTTGAAAACATGTATACATACCGAGTCTCAGAGGCTGTATATGTGAGATTTAGACAGAAACTGGCACATCAAATTTCTCGGATTAGAGAGTTCTGAGTAATTTAGATGTTAGTTTTTTTCCTTTTCAATCCTCTTTAGAATGTGATGCGTTAAGAAATGTTCTATAATTACATGTAGGGACAGATAACTCTTACATTTGCACCAAACTTTGAATATAAAGGGGTATTTTAACATATTAAATCCAATGAATTAAATGCATTCTGGCAAACCTCAGTTTGAAAGGAAAACATGCGAATAAATTAAAAACACGACACAAAACTTAGTAGTGTTTGATGCCATTTGGCAATGATATTACAAATGATTCAATGGACATCATCTTTTATTTTTATAAAATAATATTCCAATCATCTAGAGTGGTTTAAAGCCTTTGCAGCCTGATAACTTTGACACGTTGTTATAACGAGTTAATTAAAAAAAATTTTTTTTTTAAATGAGCCCAACCATTGTTTTAAACCTAAACGAATTCCAAAAAATTTAAATTCTTTTCCATTTGTCCATCTAACGCTTTGCCAGTTTCCATGACGGAAGTGGCGTCAGAGTTGAGTGTATTGTACAGGTATTACAAAATAGTAGTAGTGTTAGTGTCGCTTAAAACAATATGTGATGAAAGACGAAATAAATCATGGAAGATGGAAGTTCATGCAATAAATTGTTTATATTTTATGTACACAACTAATAATTCGACATGAACATTTAATTTTATTATAAATATAGAAAA
Organism: Ostrea lurida; assembly: GCA_903981925.1. NCBI lineage: Eukaryota > Metazoa > Mollusca > Bivalvia > Ostreida > Ostreidae > Ostrea > Ostrea lurida. The sequence continues at coordinate 9,844 of CAJDSM010036619.1, forward strand.
ATGTCAATCAATATGCAATTTTTGTTGCAGCTAATTTTGGACGTTTCTTCTGCACTGGAGTATTTGGAATACTGGACGAAAATCGAACCGACTTCATAGTAACTACAATAGGTTCACGAGTATAACCCTTTGGTGCTTTTCCCTTTGAACTATGATCCCTGACTTTCGCCATCTGAGTTATGAATGGGGTGAATTCATCATCGCTATCCTCATGAACGCCACTTGGAGAGTTAATGTCCTGTACCTCTTTGATTGCAGTAGAAGCGCGTGATTTTGGTGTAAGAGAACGGGGCGGTGTTTTTGATTTTCGATACTCCTCTAGTCCCTCCCTCTGAACTTCGCTGTCTGGCGTAAGCCGTGGTTTGTGTAATGCCCATCCCATATGTAGGTCACTCTGTTCTCGTTTGGTCAGTTGAAGGCAGGGCTTGACTGTGCTATGGAACACCGGCGATTCCGTTTGATCTACTGCGTCCTCCCATATATTCTTTTTCTTCTTGTTTTTGATAGTGAATGCGTCTATGGTATTGAGAGTGGAGGGGGTCTTCTGCTTTGATCTCAGCTGACGCATATAACGTGGGATATTTTCATTTTCAAAGTGTTCATTATACTCATCTTCATCTAAACCCATTGACATTGCTAAGGCTTTCTTCTTCATTTCCGGTGATGGCGGTCTTTCAACTAATATTATGGGATCGTAATTCAACACATGGCAAGATTTAACAAACGTCTTTTTCTGTTGGCTCATTTGCAAGCTCATGCTTTTAATCTCGCTTTCAATTTTCCGAAGTTCACGGACAAGTGACTTGTCTTTCTTAGAGTTTATTTCCGCCAATGAGATTCCGAATTTACTGGCCCCTGGATTACGAGCGCCATCTACCGCCTTTTCTCTCTCTAGCATAGAGCGCCGGGAAGTGTAACCACCTAGATCCATGGATTTAGATCTGTAAGAAAATTAATGAGATTTACTGGGAATGTTTCGGTTTCAAAGCACAGGTCTTCGCCAAAGCCCCCTTTTACAACAACCAATATTTTGATTCATTCGCAAACTATTGCCCAACTGAAGAAGTTCATCTTCGCTAGCCAAGGGTGACGATACACAGTATGTGTAAATGTGTATCGTCACCCTTGGCTAGCGAAGATTGAAAAAGTTATGAAACTACAATTCAATTCAATTCAATTTATTCACTCAAACCACAATATGCAAGTGGTACATGAGGTACAATAAATAGTTAAACATAATAGGTATCCACGACAGAGGAGTGAATGTAGGTAACTACAAAATATTGCTTTTGTTGAATCTTCTAGTGTACAATAGCTACGAGCATAGAATATAACTGTATTTACTCACTACATTAATACTCGGTCTACATGTATTTGTAAAGAGTGTTATACGGTCACGTTTGGTTTCGAGACAGATAATTCTCATCGAAGTTCAGGATGACTTGCAATTTTCAAAGCTCGTTCTTATCCGCAACTTGTTACGTGGATCATCTAGCAATGTAAATAAAATCGTTTAACTTCTATAAATTGGTATCACGACATAAATAAGAGATTCCTATTTCAAATTTAGATCCAACAACTTATAAATATACATTTGCATTAGATAAGCAATGCCTTCGCTAAGTAAAATATTTCAAAATGTATGAATTTGTGATCCATTTCTCCCCCACCCCCCACCCACCAAAAAAAAAAAAGATTTGGGCTTCACACAATCGTGGCTCAAGAGTTGAACTACATGTACATACTATGTGAATAAAAACACGCATATACTCTGGCGATAAGTCGATTACGATCTGACAGTCACTTACAAGCAATGGCAAAGGATTTAAAAAAAAAAACTGGGGATTTTGAATATTGATGATTGATATTGTATGCTGTTTTACGTCCCTCTTGAGAATATTTCACTCATATGGAGATGTCACCATTGCCGGTGAAGGGCTGCAAATTTAGGCCTTTGTTCGGCGCTCATGGCTTATGGGCAGCAAGTGATCTATAACGTGCTACACCTGTTGGGACACAGGACCTCGATTTTTGCGGTTTCATCCGAAGGACCGCCTCATTTAGTCGCCTCTTACGACAAGCAAGGGGTACTGAGGACCTATTCTAACCCGGGTCCCCACGGATTTATTAATAGAAAACAATCTTCGACTGAACCATGTAGTATTTTCATGAAAAAAAGTCCAGAGTATTCGAAAAATAACTTTAGAAGAAATTCCACTAATTTAAGCAATTATTTTTGCAACCATGGGTTCAGAAAATGGATTCGGAAACTTTCTTTTAAAATTGCATCAAAGATTTTCAATCAGAAGTTCCAGAATTCATGAAAATAAGAAAAATAACAGATAGCAACTATTCAAGTTTTGGTTATCAAGATATAAAGGCAAATATACCGAACATGTTGATCAATCTCGTAAGTCCCAAAGAGAATACAAAAACAAGAGTTGGGCAAACACGGACCCCTGGACACACCAGAGGTGGTATCAGGTGCCTAGGAGAAGCAAACATCCCCTGCTGACCGGTCACATCGCCCGTGAGCCATAGTCTTGATCAGGAAACGGAGCAATCTGTAGTCAAATCATATGTGGAAACGGCTTAACAAAGGCTATGAAACACATCAGCCAGCATTTGACTCATGGTATGTCATACTGGTAAACTAAATTGTTGTAACGATTCATATAATTTACGAAATGCTGCCTTTTAAACGTGAGTGTTGAAACCCCTGCAACAACAACTTGTTGTAAGTAGGCCTGCCTCGATTTCAAAAATGATCATACGCAGAACAAGCTCTTGGCGTATCGAATAAGTTGAGAGACATACAACACCATATGCAGGTGATGATGGAATATTGCTACATAATATGGAAGTTGACGATGGAGAAGCTGAAATCGTCCCGTTTGTCGTAAAGCTTGGAATACGTATTTTACATTTCTAATCGAGAAATGATGAATGAGCTGCAGTTGTGAAATTTGATAAATACTGTTCATGTACGTCTATTTTAACGACAGGGATAAAGATAGAAATAAAGTAAATGGATTTCTTTTCTGAAAATACATGTTGGTATGAGTTGCATGCCAATATAGTTTTTTTTAACGCACTTCATGACGTGAAGCCACACAATTCATTTTCAATTATTAAATTTACTTCCTACATGATCTACAGTGTTGTACTCAAGTTGTAATCTAATGTAGTATTGAATATCGTTCATTTACCTCAATAATGGATCTTTTCACCTCATTTTAATTACAATATGTTGTGTATCCCACACTTTAGGTATAGAAAAAAAGACTCCATTGGAAATAAGTCGTGCGAATTTGAGGGACAATATTTCGTCTTGGCATGTATACATAAAGCATCTACTTCAGATATTAAATTTCTCTTTCTTCAACATATGTATACATGATACATAATGTACCGTGCAGTTGTTGTAGCTACCAATTTAAACGACTTTGTCCTGCATGGATTGAGCTCGAACCTACAACCTCCCGATTACGAAGAAAGTAATGAAGACCGACTTGTGTATGCACAGGACAAAGGTTTATGGACTAAGTTTGGCATAACATAAAATCCAATTGATAATCGTGCCTTTGATAACGCAAACACCCTTCATGTTAATCTACAACCCCATGTTTATCTAGCTTTGACAAAATTTTGTCTCTTTGATTATTTATTGTTCAAATTAGATCAATACAGACTGAATCCACAAGACACGAATCAGTGGTGGATCAAGAAGTTTACAAAATGGGAGGCGCTGTTTTAAATTTCTCCACAAGGATACCCCCCCCCCCCAAAAAAAATGTATAAAAACGAAAGAAGATATTTTCACTCATATTGAAACGCCAATTGTATTCATGTAATAGTATGGTTCCACTCAGGGTAATTACCCTTGCCACGACCTCGTGGTCTCATTCAAAAGTTCTACATGCCAAGCGTCAGTTAAAATGTACGTAGATCACTGGTTAAATTAACTGTCATATTAGGATTGACGCAGCCAAAGTACGAGCGAAAATCGAATCCAATTTACCGTGTAAGAAATCATTCTAATTAAAAGAACATCTTTGTAATATTAAAAAAAAATTTTTCATGAATTCTGAAACTGAAATCTATAATTAAGCTGCGTGTTTATTATACGCATTGATGGAAATCATGGCGAAAATCAGATTATACCACTGACAGGTTAAATCAATTCATTACTATCTAGCAACGTTTGATTCAAGTGAGTCACTAAATACAGTAAACAACTCAAAGTATTCCAGCGAGGAAATCTAGCATCAAGAATCAATTCAAAACATAGGCATAAGTATTTTCACAAGAGAAGAAATTGATGGACTAAATTCTCCCCCCCCTCAATACATAACGTATTTCACACATAAACCTACACGAGAATATACGTACAATATAAAGAAGTTCCAATCATGTAATAAAAAATGCATGTACCTGTCCAGAAACGATTCCGGAACTTTAGCTGAAATTTGTAATCCTGTATCTTTTTCACATACTTTTTTTTTTACAGGTAGACCTACCTAGGCATTTTGGATCAGCCGACAGTGTGGATAAGCTGCTTTTATTTCACACCTGTAGAAAATGAAATACATCTAAGTATGGAAGCTTCAGAAGGACCCGGACGTTTTATAACACAATCAAGAAAGTTTGACCAACAAAATACCACGTCAACACGTTTTCCTCTACTAAAATCCACCTTACAAAAGCTAGAGACCAAATCTTTATCTCGAATTACCTATCAAAACGATACACTGATTGTCTGTTTGCCTTTGGATAGAATATCTCTGAATCGATGACTAGATTTTAAATTGCTGTCAAGCACTCTATGAATGCCCGAAAAACCTGAAAGGTAATTCTTGATATCGATTAAAAATTATGGTCTTTGTCGGAAAATAAGAAAGTCAGTATGCGTGTATACACAGATTCGCTCTCCAGCCACTGAAGACCAAATTCAGTCTACTGAATGTAAGCATACTCACTGGATGTCAAAACACAATCCCACACCGACATTTTCTCATCCTTGTGTTCGTCCAATTGCTGGTGAACGGGTCCAACTTGTTAAGCCTACAGAAAAATAAAATCTTTATCTGCAAAAATATCTGTTTAAGGCCATTTAAATGTCATTCAAATGAACAGGATAGATATGAAGTAGATGTTCGGTATATAGTCGTAATACTACGGTGCACTCACTCAAGCA
>CAJDSM010036622.1:0-16154 GCA_903981925.1 Ostrea lurida
GCGATGAGGCCCATGGGCCTCTTGTTTATTTGATCTTTTACTTTAGCCCCAGGAGAAAGCATGGGCTCAATGTGAATAAGTTCTCTTGCCCAATTCTAGTATTTGATCGAAGTTAAAACTCTGCAGATAAAGACATAATAGGCGATCTAAAATGAGCTATATTATTGTATGTAGTCCATTTTATTTTAGTGGTCACATAATATTGATATGAATTTTCTTTTCATTTGTAGGAAATTTCAGTTACCTTCAGGCGGATTTCCATCTAGAGCGCAACATTGGCTACTACATGATACAAATGTACATTCCCAGCCTCCTAATTGTCTTACTGTCTTGGGTTTCTTTCTGGCTCAATGTCAACTCAGTACCCGCCCGAATTTCCTTAGGAGTTCTCTCGGTTCTAACAATCACTACCCAGAGTTCTGCAGTGAATGCGTCACTTCCTCGCGTTTCTTATATCAAGGCAATTGACATCTGGATGACGACATGTCTGGTGTTTGTATTTGCGGCCCTGATTGAGTTCTCAGTTGCCAATGTACTGAGTCGCAATAACAGCTCGGAAAAAGAATTTCTGCAGAGCATTTTTCGCATGACTAAAATTGGTCGCATAGAAAAAGAAAAGAATGGTAATGACGTAACGAAGGGTCTTCGGCATCGTCGACAGAGTCAGATAGACGGGGAAAAGAAAGATGTAAGCATGGGTCCCATGCTTTGAATATTTTCATTTATATGTAAATTTGCAATAGAGCAAAAAATGTGTCTAGAATTAAACCACATCATGTAAGCAATCACTGATCAAATACAAATGTCTCTACATAATACTCAATATAAGAATTTTTATAACGTTTTCCTTTTCCAGCTCATCGTAAATGAGTACGGTAATGTTAATCTCAAGCCAGAAGCCAAAGAGAAGACCGAAAAGCTGCAACAAAACAAGGGTCTGGTCTACGCTTCCTATCTGGATGTCACGTGCAGGGTCCTTTTCCCTACTATATTTGCAATATTTAACATCATCTACTGGGTGTACTTCTGGAAATTAACCGTCAACTGATAATTAGCATTCCCTGCGTAGACATTTCCAAAGATGCCAGACTGTTCATTGGTGTTGATACGAGTTGCCGTTTTAAAATGTTAAAAGTTATCAGGTGTCATTGTTATAGTTTATTCAATTCTCAAATTACATTTTAAACATTGATTTTAATGTATTTTCGTGTGGTGTATGTTGAGGTTTTTTATGTAAACAATATTTGAATCATCTTCATCATCCGTCCTTGAATTTAGTGAGGTTTCTGTTTTGCTCTTGCCATTTACTTCAACCATCATTTCTTGATTTCGTACTATATCATACTGAACTAGACCTCAATTGAAATATTGTTTGTGTGCTTCCCATTTGAGACCCTTTAATTTGACCTGTAAGTAGATACATCGGCAGAAATATATTTTCATTGGCAGGGATGGAGGCTGTAAAACTGAAATTTTAATAATAGCAAATCCCTTTTACCAAGACTACGTTTTTTATGAAAAGCGTACTCAAATTCAATAAATTAAAAGATTCGTTTTTGAAATATTTAGTAATCCTAAATATATAATAGTGAAATCAAATTCCGTCAGTGGGACAATAATGGGGAAAAAAAGGGGGGGGGTTAAGTTATTTAAGCAGGTACTTACCACATATTAACATAGTACATGTAGTACTGACTGTTTAGGACTGTATAAGTAATGTACTGTTTAAGACTGATCGTAGGCCTAGAATTGTCAGTTATTGTAAGTTTATACGTGGCCTAGTATTATTGTCAGTTTATTCGTGGAACGATCACTTGAAGAACATGCCTACAGGAAGCTTCCTTGCATTACCGTGTGATCACTAACACATATTTGTATTGTCGGGTTTCTTCTCTTTTTGTGTGGTACTAACATGTTATTCAGTGTCAAATACAGATCTTATATAGAGTGTTCATACATGTGATCAAATTGTAACGTTACTTGCTGTGAAGTACGTACATGTATTGGCTGTTATACAATTGTGATCAAGATCTGTAACGTTACTTGCTGTGATAAGTACGTATCATGTATTGGGCTGTTATACAATTGTGATCAGATAATTTAACGTTACTTGCTGTGAAGTACGTACATGTATTGGGCTGTATTACATTGTTGATTCCACTTGGTTTACAATTATTGTTACAAGAAATAAAAAATTTTAAAACATTGAGATCTTTGGAGTGTAGCCTGTTGAAATTTATAAACATATGCAACTGGGTGAAAGAAATTCAGATAAGCTTTACTATCCTCTTGTCTGCATAACAAAACTGCAGCAGGTATAATGGTACAGTGTAGTTAATGGCAGTAGTAAGCTATGTCCGATGGGTTGATGTTGACATAAAAAAGTAACCACAATTGGTCAACGTTGTCGGTGTCGCTTTTGAGAACAAATTGAATATTGTCATGAACTTCAGCCTCGGCTTTGATATTACATGTAGTAAATACTAATAGTGCGAAGTAACTCACATGAACATTATACAAATGCACACAAGATACACACAATGAAATATTAGGATATCATATGGAAAACAAATATCATTTACAGCTGTTAAATCGTGTGCAATTGACTTAAATTAGTAAATGGATTTTTTAAGATCCCTTGTAAAATAAACCATATTTGCAGAATTATAAGTACTTCGTGATTTTGATAATCTTTTAATTTAAAAAATCTACATTTAGAAGACTATCATTTGTTGACATTCTCGATATGAATAAGTGGTAAATAACATAATACATGCATTACCTAATAAATTTCTAACCAATATAAAATACTTCCATAATTTATTGAATATATCACGTACATGTACGAGTACATGTACATGCACAGTTTTGAAAAACGCAACAAAACTGTTACTCATGATTATATATAAAAGAATATATAAATATGTCATTATTAATTTTATGAAGGTGGCTGTGCTTTAGCTATTGAAAACCACCAGCACGTGAAAAGAGAAGTAAATCTAAGTTAATCCTTGCTGGCCATAAACTGGTCAAAATACCAATTCCAAGATGCTGAACAGGCCCTCTGGTTTATCAAATTCAAGAAAACAATATTAGATGGGGATTATACAGAATTTCCAAGTCATAAATCAAAGATGTGCGGCCCCCCAGGTAAGGAGTCCTAATCCTGGGAAAATTGCTGCACTGAACACCTTAATATTGCTTCTAAAGGCAAACACGTGTGATCTAGCCTGGCGGGCATCCCGGGCTCCCGACTGACGTCTCGCACGTGTAGAACTTCGCGAATTTTGACAATTATTAAAGAGTATTAAATATTAAAATTCAGTCTCTTAATTTTATACACTGACTAGCCAACTAATTGGTCAATTTGCACGGTAAGTATATAAAGATATTTTCAGGTGAGAAAGTTTAGTATCAATCATTCATTGATAGAATACAGTATATTCATTGAGCGTATTCGTTTTTGAGGATTACTAACCATTTTTGGACAAGTGTACGCCAGTACATTAGTCATTTGGATGATCTATATTGAAGGTGAGATACTTTGAAGTGTAACTGAGTTAAGGTCATAAAAATGTAGTACTGTCATCGATTTATTTATGGAACCGCTTGTCCAAAAACACCTCCAAACATTTTTAGTCACTAATAGCCATTAAATGTCGTAACATTATGACCGTAGAATTCCATTTGTTTGATTTGAAACATATAATGGCTCGTGGACATAATATAAAATATAAAAAACATGTAAAAATTATTTTACAAAGTGTCGGTGGGAGTTTATTGGTAGGGTGACTTTTATCATTTTAGATAACTTTGTGTAAGGTTTTTATTGTGACTAAGGCCGCGCGTGTGTGATAGGTTATTTTAAGGGGTAGCTCAAACATATTTTCATTATCTGTTTCGGAATTCATGGATGTTCATGTCAAAAGATCGGTAAGGTACTCAATTTCTTGATATAAATCTTTGATGCCGTATCAAATATGAATGAAACTTTATTAAATATTTTTTTTTATTGTTTGTAACTTAAAACTTTTAGTTTTAGACACACTTGCTGCATGTTTCCCCTTTTCTTTTTATCTCAAATTATTATAAAAGAAAACATTTTAGTAAATAATACATTCATCAATATATCATAATCCGTTGTTTTTCATTTCATATTTTTCATTGAAATATTGTTAGCAATTGGTCTTTATGTTGATGCATGTCTGAACCTTTTCATAAATCATGAATTTGTGAAATATCCTACACAATTCCGACTTTTGTCGGAAATTTCAAAGGGACAATAAGTTTTTTTATTTTAGCTGTTACTTCCGACACCTGCCGTAGAATTCTATCAAAATCAAACTACGGCGTTACGCCCGCGTACAAATAAACATCAGATTTTCACACGTTCTTTTACATAATTGTGGACGACTCCCTACACCCATCACAATTAAAAAATCTCAAATGATTTAAGCCTAAGGGTTTTGTTAAGTAATTAGATAAATTTACGCGTTCGTGTAAAATGTATTTGACCACTACTGTGGTAGTTCTTCAATGAGGGTGTCAAAGCGATTGTCACGAGAAAGACAACAACAACAAAGCTACCCTATGTGTTTTAAACGTTGATTAGATTTTATCAATTAGGTAAATAACTAAAGGGAAAGGATATCTTACAAGATAGGCCATTCTTTAGCATCTGTCTGATTAATACTAGGAATAGTTTGTGAGTTGTCTTCTCTACATTTATTGCAGAATTCACATTGAAGATGTTTAGTGTTGCGTTCTTGATAGCCTGTGTGTACGTAGTGCAAGGGACTAAAACCACACTTCATGTTACTGAAGAGTCCGACATAAACACCTTTATTGGACACGCCGGAAATGGAGTCATGCAGACTTTTCCAGAGGAGGTTCGAGCAGACCTTGTGTACAGTATGATTGGGTCCGGGGAACATGCAAACCTTGTTAATCTAAACAAGAAAAACGGAAACCTTTACACAGCGGAACTTATTGATCGGGAGTCGACATGCGGAAAACAGGAAGAATGCTCCATCAGTCTCAAGGTGGCGCTGTATTCAGCAAAAGCAAGTCACTTCGAAATTGTGGATGTGGAAATTCTGATTGATGACATTAACGACCATGCACCAAGATTTTCCGAGAACAGCATCAGAATCGATGTTCCAGAGTCCACCCTCGTGGGAAGTGTTATCACAACCGTAACCGCAACAGATAAGGACTCCACAGAGAAATTCTGCAACGTGACTTACAAATTACATGCTATAAGTCTTTTCGGTCTTCATGTAACGAAGAACAAAGAGGGTTTACGAGTGGCTTCTCTTATTCTACTTGAATCCTTGGATCGTGAAACTAAAGACTCGTACAACGTACGTGTCACGGCTTCAGACGGAGAACAAACATCGAATTTCAGCGATATTACTATCGACATCACTGTCACAGACGTCAATGATAACAGTCCGCAATTTCAACGAGCTAGCTACAACGTCGCGGTTCTGGAAAATACCACAGTAGGAACGACTGTACTAACAATACGAGCGTCTGATGCCGATCTCAGGGACAATGGACGCGTGACATACAAAATTTTAGGAGAAATGTCGATCTTCAGATTGTTTTTCATGGTTGATGAATATACTGGTGATCTTCTGGTGGACGGAGATCTAACTAGAGTAAGCGGAGAAACCTTTCAATTAGAAGTAGTAGGTGAAGATCAAGGAGATCAGCCGCTTGCTTCCGTGGTAAACCTCACCGTATCTGTGTTAGATGTCGTGAACAACGCTCCGATGATTGACGTAAATATCTTATCCCATGGGGGTGCGCAAATGAACGATAACCTCACTGCACTGGTGCCAGAGTCCCCAGAATCAGGCAGTGTCGTAGCTTTCATGAGTGTCATAGACCGAGATACGGGTCTGAATGGAAATGTGTCGTGTGCCGTCTCTGGTACAGAATTTGAACTTCAAGATGTCCCCTCTTCCGGGTATATAATCGTGTCTCGGATATCGCTAGACAGAGAGACTACAGAGCGTCATGATGTAACAGTCACGTGTATCGATGCCGGATCTCCTCCGCTTTCCTCCGCGGTCAGCATCACGGTACTGGTTCAAGACATTAACGACAATGCGCCAATATTCAGTAAGAAATCCTACTTCGCATCCATCGTTGAAAACAATGAACCCGGGAAACATGTAGTAACAGTTTCTGCTTCAGATAAAGATTTGGGCCAAAACGCTCGAGTAAAATATTTTATTCAAGGTGAAGATACAACATTTACAATAGATTCCGAGTCAGGGATCTTGAAGGCGGGAATGCGATTGGACCGTGAAGCGGTCAGTGAGTATGAACTGACCGTTATTGGTGTAGATTCTGGTCTGCTTCCACTCACTGCCACAACAACAGTATTCGTTTCCATTCTTGACACTAATGACAATGCACCGTCCTTCAAGACTCCAAGTTTCCAGTTTTTTGTCTTAGAAAACATGCCAGCTGGTTTGAAGATCGGGCAACTCAGCGCAACAGACGAAGATCTTGGCGTCAATGGTAACGTGCTGTTTTCTGTTACTGACGGATACAAAAATACGATTCCTTTTATCGTTTTCCAAGACGGCACCATACAAACAAGCGAAACTCTGGATAGAGAAGAGAAGGACCGGTACGTGTTCAGCGTTAGAGCGTATGATTCGGGATCCCCTTCTCTTGTTTCAACTGCAGAAGTCACAGTTTACCTCGCTGATGACAATGACAATGCTCCGATTATTAATTATCCAGCCAAAGAAAATGAAACGGTTGTCGTGTTTTCTGCGCAAACGATCGGTTCCACAGTGGCTGTCATTCAAGCAAGCGATGCAGACGATTCGGGGCCTAACAGTGACCTTGAATACAGCATAGTATCTGGAAATGAAAGAGGAGTTTTTGCTATGGATAGAAGATTCGGTACTCTAATCATAAAGAAGGAACGACAAACACAGGAAGATGAGAGCTACTTCCTGCACATTCGAGTCAGTGACAAAGGATATCACAAGAAAAGCACAGACACCAAGTTAAAAGTCATTCTGAAATATGTAAACCCGCAGGAGGAGTTGAACGTTATGCCACGAAACGCAATGGTTACAACTTCATTAGTGGCTATCACAGTGGTGGCAGCAGTTGCATTAACGACAATCTTATGCATATTCAGGAGGAACGCCCACAAAAAGAGAAAAGAAAAGCAACAGCAAAATCGAGCACAAGCTTACAAACAGTCCCAACAAGTGATCCCCATAGAGTCGTTCAAATACAAGCCTGCTGCTCCTGATCAGGGTGGTCCCCAAGCGACAGAGACAAAAGTGCCAGAAAACGTCCATATGACATCACCAATAACAGATCAAGAGGACCTGAACAACATGGAATTGTACAACTCAACTGGAACTTCCGTGTTTACCAATTCTCTGATTGAGTGTAAAGTAAGCAAGCGACCAATCAATCAATCAAATTAAAATCAGCTCATCGATCCGCTCCCTTTTTCATATTGTTGCCACACATTTTTTTTTTTAAAAGGGGTGGATCGAAGAGCTGATTTTAATCATATTGAAACCCAACGAATTTTTAATAGATATTTGAAAATGAAGCTTATATGATAACCATGATGTATTATAGATCCCTGTCTTTTTTTTTAAAACAGAAGATGATGACTGACGATAGCAGCGATGACTCAGACTGTCGAGTAAATCGTGACAGTGGAAAAGGTGGAAGCTACCTGGATATTTACAAACTCAGTAAGTCGGCAAAACTATTCACTTTCAAATAAATGACCTTGAAGTTTTCCCCAGCCAGTTTTCTTTAAATTAATTAAATCTAATATTTTTTTTTTATGAATTGTCAATGTTTAAATATTTTGACTTATTTTTCAGATAGAATGAAAACTCGGGGATATTGTGGACCCAAGAGGCCACCACTGGAGAAAATGGATGTCTTGGATATAGTATGAAAGTTCCAGATAAAATGTTGATTCAGCCGCTGATATAACTGCCTCGATCCGGTTTTCTGGTCTGAAAATGGGTCATGCCCGTGACCAGACGCGCGAGAGTTGGCCCTGTAAATACCCGAATGGGACTCGTCTACAAAAGTCTGGAGTTGATAGTGCTATGTACAATGTTCCAAAGTAATCAGACTAACTAACCACTGATTAATCCAACGACGTTACTAACCACTGTTGATATATCGATAAGGTTCAATGGGATTGTTTATAATGATATTCATGTAAATATTAAAAGTACTGTGTCCATTGTTGTAAATTTGGAGTAGATCTACGGTGTACTTTGTGTCCCAGTTGAAAAGGGAAGATGTGCATCGTACAAGATGTTCGTTGTGTGCGGTGAAGAAGTAGCCGAGTAGTTATGATTGGTCAGAGTAGACATCAGACGATTTCCGGTTTTAATGAAAATATTTCATAAAGAGTGGCCTTTGCCCCAAAGACAAAGCTAAATTTGAACTGTTGGTAAAGATATGTAATATAGATTGTTTATTTCTAAACATGAAAATGCATACATGTACGAATGTATACTTATATCGAAGTGATTACATGACATATAGTTTAAACGCAATGCTCCCGTTGTTAATTGCATATTTATCACATGTTTACTCGTTTATCCCGTAAATATCGCCCATAACATAAATTTTATGTCAGAGAGCAAAATTTCCAGCAATATACTGTTGTAAAGAGAGATTAGAATATTTTCCCAAATGCTGCAATGGGAATTCTTGAGGACAACAGACTCAAACAAATCAGGGTGTTCGCAAACATTTATTGCAAAAATGACATACCTACCACCCACATCATACAGATAACGGGCCACAGAAATACCCAATCAATCAACAGCTACAGCGCAGTTTAAATGAAATACAACACAGAAATTTCAAACTTCAACTGCTTCACTACAATCCGAATCTTCCACTCAGTGGAGCCACAAACTAAACGATTAATGCATGTCACGTGGCAAAATGATAAAAAAAATATATTATTTCTCCAAAAATCAATATCATGTCAATTCTATTATTATTTAATATTTACCCACGTTCAATAATATTTTTTTTATATTTCTATGTCCAGACTAATTTGTTTGGACGATGATCGTGGGGTTGTTTTTTAAATTGGTACGTTTTGCCGGCTAGAAAAATTCTGATTTCCCTAGGACTCGCCTATAAGTCGGACTCGCCTATAAGTCGGACATAGACTTTTGGACCAAAAATTTTACTTACAAAAATCCGACTTATAGGCGAGTATATATGGTAAAAATAATTGTAAATCTCCAAAATTATTCAATTTGTCGTCTAAAGAATATGCGCACGTGATATACGCCTTTACAAATTAGTAACTTTCGCAAAGTTCATACATTCAACTATGCAATAAAAATTAAAAATGTCTGGGGAAATTGTCATTATAAGATTTTTGCGCAAAATGAGCTGTTGTAGTGTTTCTTAAAAAAGATTAATATGTCAGAAGTAAAGGCTAACATCAGAAAATCGCACATTTTACATTTTCGTAAAACAGAATAATGAAAATAGGTAAAGAAAAGAAATTAATTTTTAAAATGTCAACAGTTTAGAAAAACTGCCGAATTTATAGTAATGTACAAGTGTGTATAGCTTAATTCAAGGCCGTAACCGGGGGGGGGGGGGTCACTGTAGTGCACGTGGACCCCAATTTTAAATTAAACGCTAAACCTTTCAGCTTCCGGTGACTTCACCCTGGAGGCCCATCCAAAGCTGCCGGTGGGGGGGGGGGGGGGGTTAGAGCGTAAAGGCGGCTCCCAGACCATGGGAAAATGCTTCGAAACCTCTCAGCTTCCTTGAGAACTTCACCGGACGGCCCCAATAGCCCTCGCCTTAAGACTTGTGCACCACCAAGAAAGTTACTGCGATGGGCTACGGCCCGTGATTCTGGATGATTAGGAAATCAGTTATAAAGTTCTATAGATACACAACAACAGAGGAAGATACCAGTCAGCATTAGTTATGCCCTTGCAAACATTTTATATTATAATAATTGATTGTCCAGATGGAAAATATAGATTCTTGTTTCACGGTCAGTAGTTTCAAGATTTTTTTTCCCCCATCCAAATAAATAAATCCCTTCAAAGATATACATGTATATGTCTATTCAATTCATGCAAAAATCGTAAAACTTTGATTCAAAAGCACAACCTGAACAAGCTCGGCTGAAATATGTACGACATATAACGGACCCCCATCCCCCTTTCCCCCGTATAGCATTTTACGGAAGTTCTGGTCATTAAAGTTATTAAAGTTATTTCACATGTTAACAGGTAGACTTTTGGAATAATAAGTTCACTTAGTCTCCGGGTTATGTTAATTGCACTTCAGTGGGAATTCACCAAAGTCAAGTGATGTAAAAAAAATAAATAAAAACACAAAAACAAAACAACAAAAAATACAACAACAACAAAACAAAAACAAAAAACAAAAACCCAAACGAAACAAAAAACCCACCAGGATAACAACATTTTTAAAGCTGGGATGATTTACTATAAACAACTTCAGGAATTTTCCGAACCAATTAAGCAGACGCGATCCAGGTTTTGAAGTTCGAAGGGGCGTACTTTATGAGGCATAGCCACAGGAAGCTCTTGGATTTTATACTTCGTTTATTATTATATGAGCTGAAGATTAACCAAAAAAAAAAAAAAACCCTGGGTCGATGAAAAGATTGAGGTGGAGGGGGAATATAAATCTTCTCATAAAAATAACAGTAATCAACAGATTACTTGTCGCAGTCGGGAAAAATATTTTCAAAGTAACTTGCCTGGAAGGGAGGGAGCGGAGGGGGGGGGGGGTGATGCTTGCCAACTATGCTTAGAATGTGATTACGTCCACAATAAAATCCTGCGATCTTCAAAACGTCACAGTTCATCGTGAACGACAGCAATCATCACTGCTTCACTACTGCAATTTTATCAAGATTCTCGATCCGCTAGCTACTATTTTTGTTTACTTGTCGCTAGCGCATATTTATCAGATTGTGTCCCAATGTGCAAACAGGTACGGAATAATTTCATATTATTTCTTGCAGAAAACAAGCAAATGATATTCTTTCTACACAGGATGATGTCAGTTAGTGTCAAAATTTAATATATCATAATTTATAATACAGGGCCGGGTACTTTAGCCGAAGATAGTTCAGAGTGTTTGACCCACAGTTTGGATTTGAAACATATTTTATTGTATATATATACGAA
Source organism: Ostrea lurida (assembly GCA_903981925.1). Lineage (NCBI taxonomy): Eukaryota > Metazoa > Mollusca > Bivalvia > Ostreida > Ostreidae > Ostrea > Ostrea lurida. The sequence continues at coordinate 11,229 of CAJDSM010036622.1, forward strand.
CATATACAATACAGTTTGAGAACAACAAGTTCTGACAAAGCTTAACGAGGTGTCCACCTGCATATAATTTAAATACAACATGTATTAATATGTTATAAGTATTAGCTATATTATAGAATTGACACTAAGTAATTAAATTCTATCTGACATAAGATATAAATTTTGCTGCAGGAAATATTTTTACAGTTAATATCATAATGCAGAGTTATGTCCCCAGAAAGCAAAGTTTAGTGATTCTATAATACGATAACCACACGTGAAACGGGGGAACAAGTTACAGTTACTTTTCATAATTAGCGGTGGTAATCCTTCTGCTTCGCCTGCTGCATTTGCCGACCATAATTTTTCCTTATGTTGTTACATATATACACATGTACAGTCTCCTTTCAGGATAGCTTCATTGTGCATGCAATTATAGAAATTGGATTTCATCAGAATCTAATGGAGATGTTTACACGTATCAATTTACATGTACGAGCTCTAAGTCATCTGTTGTAATGAGTAGTTTTTATGCGATTACGGAGGCGTAAGTTTTTAACCCGTTTTTTTTAAAGAACTTTCATAATAGGGCCCGGTAAACTTTAATAAGCCCGGGGGGGGGGGGGGGGGTTCTTCCCTGATATATTGGTTACCTCAGCGCGTTGTGCGTTGTTTGTGCGCGTAAATAGAAAGGATCGCTTTTTTTTAATAGGAGTGGATCTGTATGCTCTCTGGTCTATAATTAAACATAATCCACAAATTTTTTCAGAGAGCTCAGTTCTTGCAGCTTAAGTGTAATGCACGTGTAAAACTACCGATCCCTCAAGAAAAATCCTAGTATGTTGTACGTGTAAGCTAAAAGTCCCCCATTAATAGCTTGAATTAATTAATACATGTACTTGTTTAACAGTGCCGATTGTAGAATTTGTGCGGGGGGGGGGGGGGGGTTGTCGAAAAGAGAAGTCAATAAGCAGAAGGTTTGGAGTTAAACTAAGGGGGGGCCAGGGGGTCAATCCCTAGTAAGGGTCTTGGTTTAGAGCTTTTTAAAGTTAGTTTTTAGACTGTTAATTTACCTATATACATACATGTACTATACAACATAACTCATAAGTTGGTCACCAAAAAGGGGGGAGCGAGGGGAAGGGGGCTCCATCCGCGCCCGAGTGCGCCTATTTTAAATCCGCCACGTGAATTTATGGGGGGGGGGGGGGTGATCATTGGCACAACTATTTAGAATGTGAATTACGTCACAATAAAAAACCTCGCGATCTTCAAAACGTCCACAGTTATCGATGCACGACACAATCATCACTTGCTTCACCACTGGCATTTTAATCAGATTCCCTCGATCGCATTACTATATTTTACTGTCGCAAGCGATTTTATCATGATGTTCACCACTGTCAAACAAGAGTACAGAATGGATTATATTATCTAAACATTGAGGATGGTTGTTAGTGTCAAAATATTGATTATTTTATAAGTACAGGGTGCTTTAATTAGTTCAGAGTGTTTAGTCGCGGTGTTTAGTACCCACACGTGAAACTGGAGGGAACAAGTACAATAATAGTGTAACAGTCCCGTCTGTCTTCTTCTGTGCATTTGTCACATTTTTTTCCATTGGGTTATGTTTGACTATAATATGAACGAAATGAATCTTTCAGGATATTTATGAAGTTTACAAGCCTAATCACTTTTACATGTAGAGCTGAGCTTTAATCATTTAGTGTGAAAAGATAGTTTTTGACGCATTACGGAGGACGTAAGGTTTAAAACTCCTTATAATAGGGGGCACTAATATCTAAGAACCTCACACTCGTGCATTGTTAGTGCTCGCGTAAATCGAAGGTCTTTTTTTTTTTTTTTTATAGGAGATGGCATCTTAGCTCTCTGAGTCTATATTGAAACTATATCACAAATATTTTTAGAGAGCTCGATCAGTTCGCAGCTAAAGCTGACCATGCACGTGTTATAAAACTACCGATCCCTCATTAAAAATAGCTAAATGGCTACTAGTAGACATTCCCCCATCATACGCTGCAATTTTATAATACATGTACTTGATTTACTGGCGGAGTTGAGAATTGTCGGGGGGGGGGGGGGGGGGGGCTTTGTATGAAAAGGACGTCAATAAGCTAGAAGTTTGGAGTAAACTAAAGTGGGGGCTAAGAAAGTCAAACCCTCGAAAGGTCTTGGGTTTTTGAGCTTTTAAAAGTTAGTTTTAGCGGTTAATTCACCTATGTATATGTATCTATAGAAAACAATAAGTCATTAAGTTGGTCACCAAAAGGGGAGGTGGGGGTGGAGTGGAGAGCTCTACATCCGCCTGTGGTGTAATAAGTGTAAATTACCGATCCCAATCTAATTAAGATTAAATGTTAGATCCGCTCGCATACTCGCGTAGCGGATTCAAACAGGTAGCTTTTATTAGATTTTTACCAATCCCTAATTTATAAAGCTCTGTATGACTCATGTAAACTACGACCCCCCCCCCCCCCCCTTATAAGATTATAAAAATTTACGCCTCCGTAACTGATGAGATTCGATGAAAAACTACAGCTATAGATATTTAATGAAAATATAACTTTACAATTCAAGTGTGCTTTAATGTAAATAAAAATATTTATAATTTTTTCTTCACAAGGGTCTATGTTATCTATATCTATACATCAGAGTCTAGATAATTCTACTGTCACTTTAGTGCTTCTAGTATGCAAGGCAGGGGGGGGGGTGCACTGAATACATGTGCACCCCCCATTTTAAAGTGAAAATGCTAAAACTTCTCATTTTCCTTGGGCTTCGTCCCTTGGACCCCCTATACCATGGCACGTCCTGGACCCGCTTGGGGCCTAAAGCGGCCCCAAACCCAATGAAAATCTCTTAGCTCCCGGGGACTTCGCCCCCTGGACCAGCTGGGTTCCCAAAGTGGCCAAAGACCCCTTGCCATAGTCTTTTGCATTCCAAATGGAAATTTCTAGTTACAATTTGTACGATCCTAGCTGGTATGTGCTGTAATATGCAATTTATTTTACTCTGAGTTGAAATATTCTACACATTTTTAATAATTTAGGACTCCAAAAATGCTGAAATGGAAGTATAGCCGTGCGAAAGCGATAGAGCTTCATGAAAGAAGATTTGAGGTATTTAATCATATCATTCAGACTGCATATCACTTTTCTCATCAACAACAACGTGGTAGTAATGAAAGCCACTGAAAATTAAATATATGTCCTCTATTATGTATATAGACCGGAGAAATATACATAGAAGCCAAAAGAAACGAAAAAGTATGGAACATGTACATTCAGAATGTGACCAGGTCAATGCAGGTAGCAAAAGAAAGGGACGCGTACAACAGAAGTATTGCCGAACAGCATGCTGAAAGGTAATTCTACTAGTTCTCATTCGACTTTCATATAGATTTACTAGTAAAAATGGCAGATCTAGTTTCCACGGGAGCATTAACTAGTAATTCTAGCACATGGGTATTGTCAGTAGCCATCTGCTCTAGAAATGCTCTAAATGTTCTAAAATAATGTGTTTAGTGTGATTTTTATATTAAGTTAATGAAAATACATAAAAAAAGCCAGAATATCTGAGGTAGAGAAATAGATATTACATAATAAACCAGTATCATATTAATATCAAGTATTACTGTAATAAATAAATATTACATAAAACAGGAAATCTGAGGAGAATCAAGATGACGAGGGACTCCCTGCTAGTGAGATTGTGGAAAGACAAAGGGGAAATGAGCAGAGGACAGAGGTAAGCTTAATTCTGCAGTATCTTTGGCGTGGAGTTAGAGGTAAGCTTAATTCTGTAGTATCTTTGGGGTGGATCTTTGGAATATAAGCATCGATTGTAGTTAGTATACTTTTATGCATATTTGTAAAATCTATTATTCAGAGCTTTTATACTTATTTTTGACAAAGAATCACTTCATCGAAACAATAAATCTATTCCCATGTACCTTCTATATTAACGCAAATAGATCGGCCGCTCATAAAGTGGCTAAACTTTAAAGATAAGGGAAAACCTATAAAAAATTCCTGTGGTGACTTCTTCCTTATGGTTATTCTTGTACTTCTCATATTACCAACTTAGACGAGAAATTGTTTTATCATTTAAAATTACAGTAAAGACTCATGACATTTAATTGCTGTGGTAACTATCGCCACTAAAATAAAAGTTTCATAGCATTGGGGTAATCTAGATAGCGGATATAGAAGGGGAATGGACCAATGGACAATCATCTCTTTACCTTTGGTTGAATTTTCAATATGTATGAAATTTCGGGCTTCACACCCCCACCCTCCATTTTGATGGAAAAAATTACAAACTGGGGTTTTGCCCTTTAAAAAAATCAAGATTCTCCACAAAGCCTGTATGTTTTCCCGCATTCCATTAACACCAGTGAGTGTTAGAGTAGTCTTATATAAAGTATTATTTACCCTTCCAGTCACAGAACTGTCTCTGGGGCGACTAGATCTTTAGTAAAGCTAAATGAAATTGAGATTGAGTTTCCGCAACCCAACCGAGACCCTAGATTATAACCTTGATCCTACATTTCTTTTTAAATTTGAAAACAAATCGTAATACTTTCGGAAAAAATAGGTTCCACGACCAGGATTTCCTTTCTATTCCTACATTGGGGTAAAGTCATTAAAACCCTTTAATAGAGGTACTAAACGCATTAAACTGTGTCAAGCATGTGAGAGACTTTGATGTTTGTATTGTTAATGATAATAAATCACAATAAATCAGTATGTGTAAGATTACTTTTGAGTTTATTGTTTGAGTTTAATAATGTGTTTGCTTACTATTGAAAATAAAACTTAAATATTTCCTACTTACCTACCTAACTTTTTCTGGAATGTTTGCAGAAACACAACTATTATCTTTTAGATTGATGATTCAGACTGCATGAATGAAACAGTGAACGGT
>CAJDSM010036626.1:0-17022 GCA_903981925.1 Ostrea lurida
TCTCGTTTTACAGTATACTGTAAATCAATTTGTACATGATATAAAGTTTTGTCTGTTATTCCTATCACTCCATGTTTTAATTGTTTTTATGCCTCCATCATACAAACAGCCTAGACTTTCCAGAAATGTGTGTATTATAAGTAAATATCGGCCTATATTTTCATCCCAGTTCCTTCAAAATGAATTGTAACAAATTCACATTTAGCTACTCCCCTATGAGAGGAAAATGAAAAATGTATTGGATGTAATGACAAACTGTTTTTTGCTGATTCGGAGGTTTGTTAGAACTATGTTTTACTGTAATTTTTTTTTTCATACAGCACAATGTGTTTGATCAAAAGTAACCTATTTGTAGACGCAATAAACGAATGCGCCCTGAAGAGCTCAGAGAAGTGGAGTTTCCCAGGATGCCCTTACAGGAATATCTTCGGCCTCTGCTTTGCTCAGCCGCAGGGGGGAGGGCTGATCGACAAACAGGAAAGTAGGGTACACGAGCACTACTCCACTCAACTTACATATAGTCATGGTAGATAAAACCAGAGTAGTCGTCACCGCAAATCATCACTTCACTTACATGATCATAGATGTAAACCAGGAATGTCACACCACACTACTCACTCCAAAGCTTACATGTAGACAACCAGGGAAATGAGGGTCACACACTTACTCATCCACTTACTGGTAAGGCTTCCATTGTAGATAACCAGGGAAAGTAGGTTCCCGCAATTCCTCCACTCACTTACGTGTAGTACATGTAAATGTATGTATTCTCTCATTTCCGTACTTTCTGTCCGTCCATTTGTCTGTAACAAAATCTTATGAAAACTTCTCCTGCAAGGCTTATCAGATGGACTTGAAACTTTGTACAATGCTTCATTGCCGTTTGCATGTTGTCAGGACAGGAGGATCCAATTGTAATCCTAAAAGTTTTGATGGATCTAAGGGGTAGAGGGTGAAAAGAACTTGTGAGCACTTCCCCTTTACGCCTTATTGGATAGACTTGAAACTTTGTACAATGCTTCATTGCCATTTGTAGATGTGCATATTGTCTGGATAACAGGATTCAATTATTTAACATAAAAAAATTATTGGTATAAATGGTGTAAAATAACTTGTGAATACTTTTAAATTAACTATATGGTTTATTGGATAACCTTGCAATTTTGTGCAATATTTAACTATCATTAATATTAATGTTCTTATAAGAGATGGAATTTGAAATACATGTGGACATGTCCCTGAAATCAAAGACAGGAGGCATATTATACAAACAGTCATCAGGTGTTGGTAGGATTATTGTCTGACGACTCCTACACCAGGTTATATCGATTCCTTGTGGCAATACCTAGGACATTGTATCTTTCTTATATCGTGACCCCAAGGAACTAAGTTGCAGGTGCAATGTGGCATCAAAATTTTTCATGGGAATAGATTTTTGGCCGGGTTGCACGAGTGCAAAACCGGCTTATAAAATGGTGAAGGGCGGGCGGGGAAATAATTTCTGTAACGCTTTACTCAGTAACTACTTATCGTAGCCTCATGACATTTAACATTTATCATCAGTGGGTGGTCCCATATCGAGGGATCCGATTTCAGACCTGTCCGACATCACTTCCTGTTTTAATACTGACTTAGAATATTTTCCAGTGTTATTCTTAATAGCGCAAATTTTCGTAACACTTTACTCAGCAATTAATTATCGTAGCCTCATGACCTTTGATATCCATCATCAGCGGGTGGTCCCATATCGTGGGATTCGATTTCAGACCTGTCCGACACCTACCTCCTGTTTACTGAACATATTTACAGCAACCCGGCCATTTCTGTCTTTGACGCATTTTTTAAAATCTGAATTGCAGGACTAAGGCGACTTGCACTGTATAGTTTTCATGTTGTATGTTTTTTGTCAGGGCTCGTGACTTTTACCACACCTGTTACTGTCTGAGTGGAATGGCTATAGCACAGCACTTTGCTGGTGGAAAAATTGCTCACCTACACGTACTAGGAGATCCTCAAAACGAACTGGTAAGTTGGAGAAGTCTGGTCAGACTTGGTGCATGTTCTGACATAAATCTCAGTTGATAGAGCTGAGTCAGCAAATCTCGCTTATTATTCTCATCATGGATGGAGACACTGTCTGATGGGCATATGATGTTCCGTTTGTGGTAATCTTGTTGGGATATTTTGCATTTATTGTCATGTCTTTTGCAGGGATAAGACCATGCACAAAAATCTAGATTTCTTTCGATCTCAAGATTAGATATGAAAAGTAGTGCTGAACAATGAGAAATTTTTAAACAAACAGATTTTCTGAGTGTTTCGGAAGGTTGGAGTGTAGCAGGTGAAAGTGTTGGTCAAGGTTGACTTCACGGTCAGAAAGTGTCATACATGTGATAAATTCCGACTGCCTATGAGTGAGATTTTCGCCAAAGCTAAGGGTGAGATTGGGGTGATTTGGGGTGAGATTTTTTTTTTTTTATATCAATGATTTGCTGTAATAAAGTGCCATAATAAGACTTAAATACTAGCTTTATGTTCATTTTTATTATTAAAAAGCAATTATCAAGTCGTCACAATCAAGTTTCAGCAGTTAAGTGTTCATTTGATAGCATTAGTCTCTACTAATTATAGATTCTTCTTGGAGTCTCTTCTGGACATTGCAGGCATTTTTGATACAACTTTCATGAATTAAAGGGAAAACTAATTGCATAGCTTACACCTTTACAAGCAATTTTTTTTGGGGGGGTGAGATTATATTTGTTACCCACGTGTGAAGGTCGTGAGATTGCTTGCAATAAAGGGTGAGGTCTCACCCCAAAGGTGATATATCAACATGTAATAAGTGTATGCAATCATCAATGTAATTTTTACATCAGTGAGAGGACAAACCTGCACAATAGTGACATGGTTTGTCACCTACAGAAAAAAGCAGAGGCTTTATAGAATACTGTGGAATCATTTTAATTCGTGGGGGCCAATGTTCGTGGCTAACCAAATTTTTGCTGGTTCGTGGGGACGTAATTTCGTGGGTATAAATTGATAAATAATGCGAAAGCATGTTCGTGGGGACGTAAATTCGTGGGTAAGGGTGACCCACGAAATCCACGAACATTGGTCCCCCATGAACAATGATGATTCCACAGTAGTCATAGGTTCTTCATTGATTGAACTTTAGAAAATACACTTCCATCGTACATGATAATCTTTCAATCTTCAGGCTTTGAATAATTTACCAACACAAGAGACGTGAAAAATTATTCGTCAGCCATCCCCAAAATATGTAGAGATTGATTCTCGTTTGTGGCAAATGTATTTTCTTTTGAACATGCACGTCTTTTTTGGAACAGAAACCCACGCATCCAGTATTCAATATAGGACTAGAGGCGTTCACTCATGCCACTCTGTACTTCAATAAGCTACCAGTACCATCCCCGTCCTAGAGAAATCCAGCGTTATCTTTATACCCCGCCAGCAGTCGTACATCTGTGAGTCGCCAGTAGAGGGCGACCTTATCAATGTGATACTCGCACGTAGCCAGCCATGTCAGAAGACGGGACTGTACTTATTTTTGAAGATCTGGGTCGCTGCACTTTGAAATTCAATGAGAAACTGATTGTCTAGATGTCATGATTTATTTGTTGAATATTTTTTTTATTATTTAGAGAGATTTTTGTTGATTTTGAAGTATTTGTTGAATTCAGGATCAGCAGTGAATGTAACCTTATAATATATAATATTAGAGCTGACCACTGTTAATTTTCTTTATACTTGGTACTTGTTGAAATAGTACATCATTGTACACTTGATAAGTGGGTATTATATTGTCTTCAAGATTAATTTTTGTAAATTAAAGAGGTTTTAGGTTAATTTACAAAAATAAAAAAAATCTTTAAAATATTACATAATGTTAAAATATATGCACATTGCAAATGTATTGATGTATATGCATCAGCATACAAATGTAAACATTGACATATTTCAGTTATTTGCCGATTGTAAAGAATTCAAGAAAAAAAATAATAAAAGAGGGTATAATACGAAAAGTTTTGTCGTGTGCAGAACATTCATTAGGTTTGATGTAGCGTGATTAAGATGATTTTTAACCATCTTCATTTTTTCTAAGGCAGAGATGCTTTTATGACTACTCTGACAACTTGTATGTAAACTGTGCATGTAAATTTCTTTCAGTCTTTATAGAGAATTGACGTAATTGTGTTGTGCATGGCAAGTAGTATATGCAGTCTATCGACAGGCATTGTACGATGCATATCAGGGCAATATTTATCGTGTCTCCATTCAGGAGCACTACGATAATGCATGTAACAGTTCTCAGCATTGGCGGGGTATTTTGCCATATTGAAGTAGCTTGCTATCATTTCTTCATTACATCGTGATTGAAGACCAACTTTCCATACCATAATTTCATTTTTGCCCTGGATTACCATCGATATGTGTTGGCATATTAATGCAAGTGCCATAAGTATGTAGACATGTTGTGAATTTCTGTTATTTTATTCCTGTCTTTTTGTAAACCAGAACCAAAATACAAATCAAACCTTGTCAGTTTTGTTTTCATTTCACTTTGTATTTACAGGTAAATGTACACTGCCCAGTCAGTTTATACAATCTAAATCCCACGTACCATTAGGGCCCCACCGAGTTTCAGCTAGTAGTCAGCTTTTCCATCCGTTCGTCCTGCTGTCACAAACGGTTTTCACGCTAAAACTCAAAAGGACTTGCACCAATTAATATGAAACTTTGAGACAGTGCAAATATTCATTGAGGTCAGCTCCCATTTGATTTTTGAAAATTTCTGATTTTACAGAGATGCGCAACTTTATTCATGGAAAAGGGTGCATTTCAGTTTTCACACAATAAATGAAAAATGCTGTCACTAATCAGATTGAAACTTTGGGAAAGTATATGCTCCGAGAGAAAGTTTGAAATTTCCATTTCTGATTTATATGGACTTTATCTATAAAAAGAAAAAGGGGGGGGGGGGTGAAAAGTTTTGGAGTGTTAGAATTTTTAATCCCCATGCAATTAGATCTAGTTGTGGAGGAAGTAAGCAGCACTGCTGCGAGTCCATGCGAATATGTGTGTGGGTGAGCCTTATATCTCGAACAAAGAAAGAAGGAACATCAGGGAGTATCATCAACCTTCCACCATGTGCCCATGAACGAGGATAACCCCCTCCCCCACCCCCCCCCCCCCCCCCTCCCCGATTGATTATCAAGGTCACTATTGCCTCAAAATCTTGCAAACGGGGATGAAGAAAGGGCTATCATAAGAGGATCATCAACCTTCCACGCCTGTTCCCCATGGAAAGAGGATGTACCCTATTGATTTTCAAGATCAAAGGGCAAGGTCACTTGCTAAAAATCTTGTGAACATGATAGAAGCAATGGCATTCATCAGAGATCACTAAACCTTCCACAAGTGTGAAGACATTTTAAAATGTAGTGGCCAGTTAGCTCAGCACAAGACTAGAGATTCAGGGGGCCCGGGTTCAAATCCCACTATGCTCCATTGCACTACATCTTAACTGGACAATTAAACTTTCCATCTTGTTGTACATTTGAGAACCTCAGTTTTGGCCATTCACCTTATTTTACTTTTTAAGAACATATGTATGGGCCTTCATTGGACCAACTTCAATACCAGGCCTAGTTTCCCCCAATAATGCCTCAAGTGTGATTGAAGTTGGGACATGCAGTTCTCGAAACTGTTGAAAGTTTAAATTTTGAACCAAAATGTTCAAATTTTAGATTTCCATATTTAATGATTAAAATGCTCACTTGAGGTATTTCTAATAGTCAGCAAAAATTTGAATGTCATTTGTCGAGTAACAAGTGAGATACAGCACTTGCAATTCTTTGCTATGTAAACAAAGCTTGTGACATGTTTTTGTTAATACATACAATGAATATGACAATATACGTTCCATTTAAAACAGATTTTTTTTCAAATTAGAAGTTCATTCTGGACACATTTAAACAGTTTCTAGTGTTCTCATTTTGTTTTAAACATGGTATTTTCTATGAAGCAATCTTAATGTAAACAAAAACAAGGCACGAGACTTAACCATTTACATAACAAAGCATTGTGAGCGCTGTATCTTACTTGTAACTCAAGAAATGACATTCAAATTTTTGCTGACCATTAGACAGCATTTTTTAAAAACATTAAAATGTAAAATTTGTCTCAAACGTGTCCATGTCCCTTTAATGATGACCGTTCTAATTGGATTGGTATGAAACATGTCCAGTTTTGAAGAAGATTCATTGTACAATTAGTACATCGATGTCTCGGGAGAAAGAATTCCAAATATTAAACGAATCCATGCAGTTACGAATCAATATTTATTGCTACACATGACATTAAACAATGGCGAGTTGATAACAGACATAAAATGAAAATGTATGTAAACTTGTATAACACGTAAACAACACACTCTGATGTCAGCATTCATGGCATTGAGCTGGATTTCAGTGGAGACCAGGATCAAAGTCTTTAAAGTACTACCGGTAGCTACTATTTAATACACTTGTATCCCTGTTCTACACAGTAAATACAAATTCCTATAGGTGGGATTAACATACAGGTATAACTGCTACCTCTCACCTGACAGAATTTAGCTGGCCTATTTTCTTTGTAGTGTTACTCTGCTGGTCGTCGTTCTGTTTTGTTGTGTATAAAACTTAACTCGATTTGTACGATTTGTACGAGGCAGTTAACTTTCCAAGCCCCTGAAAACTTCACACAAAAATAAAACCTGGAGTAAAATAACCGAAAAACAAGTAGATATATATAGATATTGGTTATATGACCTTAAAACAATGAAAAACCTACGTCAACATATATATCTTTGTATCAATGTATAAAACAAAACAAGTTTTCTTATATACAAATATTTCTCCCATTCACTGTAGATTCCTGAATATATGCAAGAAAAATTATCATCACCAAATTTAACGGGAAGAACCCCTGCGAAATTAAATTATTTATCTTGATGAAGTACTGGTACTTGTTAATTCGTCCACTTGCGATTTCATGTTGTCGCAATCTGACACGAGGAATCTACAGTAAAAGATTTCCGAAGACGTGCCTCGGAAACCTTTCTGTTAAGTGACATTTTTTCAAAATAAAATTTCACTCGTTCACTGAAATGAGTTTCAGACGGTCGTCCTTCCCAGATCCTTGGTGAAATGATGTCACATGGGATGAGATATTAACAACTTTCAATCACATACATGCACCAATACGCTATACATCTAGAATGGATGCACTGTTGTGGCATATGACAGATCGTTATTCACAAATCGTTTGTACGCTGCCGACTAAGAAATTTGCGGACGTTAATCTGACGTTTTTAACTTTTTCCGACGTCCATGATTTATATCTCCATCGATTGAGCTTTCTGATTCGGATTCCTCGAAAGCTCCTGCTTGTGCATTAACAGAGGACGACACGGCAAACTGCCCCGTGCTCTTAGCCTTCTCTAAAGCTCGAACTGCAAAAATAACAGACAATCATTACAAACTGCCCCGTGCTCTTAGCCTTCTCTAAAGCTCAAACTGCAAAAATAACAGACAATCATAACAAAGTGACAGGATAAAGGTCACCCCCCCCCGTCGGACTCCAGACATGAAATTTCACACTTCTGATTATTTTTCCTTTACTGCATTCTGATTTTTACTAGCAGCAAGACTGTACTGGAAGCATTCCCTGATTTGTAACATTTTTTGTACCAAAATGGTGTCCATAAAAAACTAAATTCACTGATGCCAAGGGTACTAGATATTTGAGTTGTGTGCATACTTACTTTGTTGTTCTAGAATAGCATTATGTTTTTTGAGATCATCGATATCTTGTTGATGACTATGATTTTTTCTTCTCATAAATGAAATATAATCTGCTGCCTTTTTTAGGATCTGAGCTCTTGATACCTGAAAGAAATGGAAATTGTGTTACCATAGCAATTTACAAGAAACTTTAGCTATAAAAATGTTATATTGTGAAATGAATTTTCCATCCTCGTTTTATTAACATCTAAATTTCATTGCATACTGAGATAATTTTTGAACATGTTTTCATTTTCCACTTTTCTATCTTTATCCCTAATGGTTAATTCTAAAATCAGCTGATACAAAATAAAGTTAAACAGTAATTAGTCTCATATAGAAGTAGAAAAAAACAAATACTTTGTGTGAATGATGGTAGTAAGTCAATACACCAATGTGCAATACTTAAGGTCCGTCTGTCATCCAATGTCCCCCGTCTGTCTGTTATCTGTCAACTTTTCACATGGTAGACCTCTTCAGAATAACTTGATCACTTTCAAACAAACTTGACACTAGGTATTCTTGCAGGAAGGGGATTCCAATTCTAGTTCTATCAAGAACCGTTTCCTCAGACAAGCATGAATCCAATTCAAAGTTTGAAGCTAACCCCTGGGACTGGACTATCAATTATCTAAGCTGAGTAGACAAGCATGAATCCAATTCAAAGTTTGAAGCTAACCCCTGGGACTGGACTATCAATTATCTAAACTGAGTAGAACCTATCTGTCTTTTGTACTTGTGTGACATGTTTATATTTTTTGTCCCTGATTTTGTAAGATTAAAGTTTGTAAAAGTTTTAGATCGTTTTAACTGGTGTTATTGTAAACGTGTCCATTGAAACTAGCTACCAGTAGATTTGTATATTCAGCACATGTTACAATCTATACAGTAACATAAAACCATGGGAGCTTCTCTGTCAATAAAAGTTTAAATTTTCACTGATACACTGGATGGACAGACAGACAAACAAACAAGGTGATTACTATAAAACTGCATTTCATACAATGTTTACAGACACAGGAGAATAAATGAATAAGCCCCCCCCCCCCCCCCCCCCATCATACAGTTAAATTTTACATACATTTTTCCTAGTGCTCAAAAACAACAAAGTGGAGTTTGTCAAATTAATTGCTAGCATCCTCATGTGTGCATTCTCGCTTAGGTCTACATTTACCCTCCGTAGATCCTCTAGATTAATCCAGTATCGACATGCGCAGTAGATAAAAGAGCATAAATTTATTTCTAAAATCCAGAGCCATGCTGTTTCCAGTGGTGACCATATGAATGTAATGCAGCAGAGTGTGATGTCATAGAGCTGTTCAACAGAGCAACTTCCATTCATTAGGTCACAAGGTTGATCAATGCAGATCACCCATTGGCTAATTGAATCACATGGTTTTTCCTTGCCATCCTAATAACTAAGAAGGCTGTTCCGAAGGGTTGACGGAGGGTAAAGGTAGACCGTGAGAATGCACGAAGTGTAGATCCAGTGTGTTCATACCGTAGTCCTGGAGCCACTGGAATGGGGCTGCAAGAGAGGGTCAAAGTGTCAGTATGTATCAACAAGGTGATTCTGGTGAGCAATGTGGCCCATGGGCCTCCTGATTTCAATTATTATGTCAAGGGCATACAAATAATGAAAATACAGATAAACACAAGCTGACATGACTTAACACTCCAATCGCCAACTAATAGATTATATACAATTATCTAACAAGTTTTAATTTTGGGGCATATTATACAAGTTTAACCTGGTTTGAGTCAGTCTGTGAAGGAATATGCACGTGAAATATGAAAGCCATATCACAAAGCATTCAAAAGCTATGGCCAAAATTAATAGTTTTTCTAAAGTAGGTCAAACTCCAAAGTAAAGATTTTGGTACCAAAATGAAGGTCTTATTACACGAAATAATGGGTTCAATTCCAGCAATTTTTTCTTTCAAATTGCTTTATAAGAACTACTAAAAATGCATTTTTTAACAAAATGGAGTGAGTTTTAATTTCTTTATTTTCAAATATATCCTAACTTTTCATCCACATCAAATTTCATTGGTGTAGCATTCCAGAAATAAAAGCACAAAGAAGTATAACAAAATTTATGAAACCCTATTGTGTTTTATTATCACTAGTTAATAAAACATATTGCCAAGCCCCTTATGCCACCTGCAATCATATTACTGTGAAAGCGTGACTACGTCCAGAGAAACAGATGCCAGACAAGTCACATGTCTGTCATATTCATGGCGACACAAACAGTGACACGGAATATTTACCTTCTCTCCTTGTAGTGATGGCACCGAGTCCCTGAGACTATGGAAGCTGTCTTTGATGTGGTCACGACGCTTCCTCTCCAATGCATTGTGATGAGCCCGTTTTTCAGCCTAAAAAACACACAGCAGTGTTCTTAAACAATTGCATGTCAATGTGAACAATTGTATGTTAATTAACAGTGTTTTCTCCAATTTAAAATTGCTAGGACGTGTGACATGTCATGTGTATTTGTACAAACATTTGATTTATTGTGATAAGAATTTAGATACATGTATCAAGACAAATAGAACATATTTTAAATGCTTTGATTCTTTATGGAGAAATCAAAATTTAGCAGGTGTGATTCAATTACACGTCTCTATACTGTAAGAGGATGTAGCATTAATGATTATACTACAAGATGACGTAAAATATTAATGTAAATGAATCAACCAGATGCTAAAATTATACAATTACCATAGGACACAGTTTCCTATCCTTTTGATTATGTAATACACACATCATGTGTTAAATGCATGAATGGGAATTAATTTCAGTCCCAAAGAAAGCATACACATGATAATTAACAACTATGTAATCTTTTGGCTTTTCTATCCCTAAAATAAAATCAAAAACAGGTCTTTTATTTTATTTTTATTTAAAGAGGTCTTAATTTTATTGATGTGCCATACTGCCTCCCGGCTCAACAAAGGTTTGTTTAAAATGCTTTCTTTCCACGCCAATCTCAACAAAAATTAGATTATTATAATTATAGGGAAATGTGTTTGCTTAAAGGCATATTGTCTAACACAAATCTCAATATTTTTATATTCACTTAGAATGCATCGAAATCGTAAGATTATGATGATATTGAATTATATTTGTTTACCAATATTTATTATCTGTATTATTCTTACTCCAAACTAATAAAATACAAGTTCCGTTGAATTCTTATCGGGAAGACAAAAATTGATTTAGCCCCGCCTTTATTCATATGACCCTCAGTTTGAACTCGTTCGGAACAGTATTCCGCGTGCTCACACGCAGTTACCAAGGGGCCTCAACGACAAAAAATTCTCAAAATGATTAACAGCACAATAAAAATTCAAGTTTTTAAGTACATATAAACTAGGAAGTTAAAAAAAAAAATACAGCAGTTCATAGAAAATATCTAAGTAATAGAATTTTGTATGTTTTCTTCAACTGTTAACCTTGCTAGCCTATAGATAGCATATTGACGTCGTCTTCTGACGTTGTCGACAGTTATCAGAAACGTCATCAGAATCTTGGTATATTCGTATAATTAATCAGATTCTCTGGGCAGACAAACTTCACAAAAACGACAATTATATCATTTTATTTTTTACAATTTACCATTTTTACTCCTTTTTAATCTTTTTAACGTCAATACGCATTAGTTTCTGCTGATGAAAAAATACAAATGTGTTAGACAATATGCCTTTAAGGTTGTTGTGCAGTCAAGTGGAATAAACTGTACTAGATATGAACTGTGTATCGTGGGTTCAGTCCAACCGAGGTTTTAAGCATTTTTTTTTATTACATAAAGTGAATTTATAAAGTTTCAGTTGCAAAATATTGTTCAAAATATCCTCCACATCAATTCTCTATGTTACGTGTAGCATTCATCTTTAAGAGAGATCTTCGGAGTACAATCAAGAGAGAGCGTATATCCCAATATCAGAGAAACAACTCAAGAGAGAGCGTATTTCCCAATATTCAGAGAAAACAATCAAGAGAGAGCGTATTTTCAATATTCAGAGAAAACAATCAAGAGAGAGCGTATTCCCATATCAGAGAAACAATCAAGAGAGAGAGCGTATTTCCCAATATCAGAGAAACAATCAAGAGAGAGAGCATATTTCCCAATATCAGAGAAACAATCAAGAGAGAGAGCATATTTCCAATATCAGAAAACAATCAGAGAGAGAGCGTATTCCCAATATCAGAGAAACAATCAAGAGAGAGAGCATATTTCCCAATATCAGAGAAAACACTTAAGCGAGAGCGTATTTCTCAACATCAGAGTTCTGGAAATCTTTCATTTACACGCCAGACAATGGCACTTTTCAAGTTTCAGCACGTGAAAAAGCCTTAACATCCTTATCTATGTAAGGTCACTATATAACAAGTATACGTAAGCAGATGTGACATCACAGTTGGGTTGAAGTAGCCCTTGGCTTTTAGTGTGGGCTTTTTGATGATAAAAGGCCTTAGTAATAGCCCAGATTCTCTCTATAGAATTTCTCAGAAAATTGTACAAACAGATTATCATTATCAATGTTGTGTAGCTGTTATTAAATCAACAGCAGACCTAGCATATTTAATAGTTAACACTAAACAGCTTAGCTATTAGTACTGAATCCTCATGTCTTGGAGGTAGACCATGAAATTAAAAGGTTTGTAAAAATAGACAAACTAGTGAAACCATTGGTTCACTGAACTCTCCAACTTTGAGTCTGCTTTGATCTCCCAAGCACAAAATCATATAGTTGAGTATCGAATACAAAACCGAATGCGTGAATTATGATATTTTTGGTGTATCGATGATACGTTACATACGTATCGCCGTTCCACACTGGTTCTGTTTTTAGTATTTAAACTTTAAAACCAAGTTGACAATTCCACCATTACTAATAAAACAATTTAATTAGATAGAACAGACATTTTATTCAAGAAAAAACACAACAAAAGAAACACAAACAAAAACCATGCTGATTCACAAAATTTGCGATAATCCAAAAAGGCCAAAATGCGACTAATAAGAAGTATGTGTACTGAATTTAATTTTAAACCCGGATCTGAATGAAAACCGTTGTCTGGATGCGTACCGGTTTATCGAACAAAGAAAAAAAATTATCGCGTACACACGGTGTTAAAGTCGTTACACCCTCTACAAATACAGTATAGAAAGCAGATAAGATGCCTGACTCTGAAGGTCTTCAGATTACGCCATATCTGCAAAATGTTTGGATGCACCGTCAAAATTCGACAATTATGCGTTGAGTAGAAGATGGAAAACATGTCCCAATGAGGTCATATGTTTATATACATTAACGTATACATGAGCAGGGCTCAACCACTCGGTTGAAAAAAAGTGTAAGCCACTTTGGGTTGTGCAAATACATGTTTTGTGTCAGGCGAATATCTTTCGCACAAAAAAGTCGCGGTAACTTTACTTAAAAGGACCTTTACTGAATTTTTACATCATAGATGATAGGTAAACAATTGCTGATTAAGGATTATATAATTGTTCAGAAAGTTCTGTCAAGCATATTTCCTCTCTCATTTCTCTTATTAATCATCACAAAAGATTAGATATACTAACACGAGAGGAAAGGTCAATGTTCTATTGGCCAAGAATCAATCCTTATGTTTCTGGACGTCTCCGTCATTAACCTTGTTAATTAACAAGGTATGATCTCGGGTAAATCATCTATAGTTGGATAGTTTAAACAAATTGACAACTACTCAAGTCAAATACATTTTTATAACTGCGGAACATATTGATGGTTCGTCTTTACTTTTAAAAAAAGTGAGCAACAATGATCTAAGTGAAATCATAGTGATACTAAAATGGGAAATAAAAGACAAGGTTACATTCTTAACTGTTATTACGCTGCTAAAGGAATTTAATTTTGTCTGTATCGACCAATTATTCAAGATTTCCGCTTGTATTCTTAGTCAGATTGATCGTAGGGAAGAGTATGTGTATCAATGTTCCACATTACAACTTAATTATATCTCAAGCTCAATCCGTTGACATTCACTCTTCATCGTAATCAAAATATTCGGCGAAAAAATGAAAGTCTTTCTCTCCTCGTAATCGAAAACTTTGACACGGCACCGCACATGTTGTTTAGCACATTAACTTGCACCAACCAAATTACAAGCCTTTTTTTTACAACTTGGAATCCCATAGATACGAAAATAATCTGAAATGGCGATTGTCGCGCATTAACAATTTCTTTTCAAATGCGATTAGATACGGCGTGATCTTCAATACACTGAAAAATGGCTTGCGGCCAATTTGTGGAAATTCTACTTTGCCATTCGTTGAAGATTTCTTCGCCGAATGCGCGAACCGGCAGCGTTTGAGCCCTGACTGAGGGAGTTTCAGCAAGATTCCAGTTTCCCCAAAGCCAGGACTATTTCCCGAGGCGTTAGCCGAGGGAATAAATCTGGGGCTCGAGGGGAAACTGGAATCTTGTAACTCCCTCATTGTGATATATGTGCAGGTTCCAAAACTTCGTCTGAAACCTTAGGGGCCAGGGCCCCTAAATAAGAATCGTCTTGAGCCCACTTAAAATTCTTTAGTCCGCCCACCACATATGCAAGTAAATAAAAAAAAAAGATTTACAAGGGGTAAAAAAGAACATTAGAATCACATAGTAATTATTTAATAAAAAATTGAAAATAAATACATCTGCATGCATTCATCTTTCTTCTATCTCTCTCTTCTTTAGCAAAACTCACTAATTATTTGGTACGCTGTACAATATCATTTAACTGTCATGCATGAAGATAATGGTCTGCACAACATTCATTGTAACAAACTCAAAAATATCAGAGTCCCGGGACGTCACGGTGTTAGACTTAACTCCGGGTTTGTCAAGGCTATTCTCATTTCCAGTTAAGTGTTTCTATGACAAATTCGCAAGAATTCAGTTTTCAAGTTTATAAACATGGACCTTGTCACAGCCAGCTTTCATTCGTTATGCACCATCGCTCACAGCACATCATCCCCATTTTACCGGCATTGAAGCCATACACCCCCTTCGCACTTTCTTGAAAATCTTTAATACTTTCTTGAAGTAACAATTGCGTTGTTACTACATCTGCTTTACGTTTTACGTGTACGACACCCAAATAATGTGCCGTCACATAGGCAGTACACTCAACCGGAAAACTAGAACTTACGTGAAACAGCTTTGCGCACTCGGAATAATCTCTCAGTCGATCGGAGATATAGATAATAATGATTGAATCGAGATAATCTACCGTCGCTAAAGTCAAGCGACTAACAGATAACTGAGAAATTATGCCGGCTCCGCCGAAAGTGTAAAAGAATAAAACGAGCGGTAATTTGGAACTCCGTTATGTTAACTGTTTATAATACCGATACAAACTGAAAATATGATAAAAAAAAAAAAAATTTCAACGAAAACAGTTCATTTAATCGTTAGCTATCGCCTCAATACTCGAATAAATCCAGATCCATTGTATTTTTCCTGATGCATTGTGACGTAACAATAGCGTTAGCATAATACGTGACGTTAATCCATGGCCACGTTGGCTAAAAACTATGACGCACATTTCGGGGTTCTTTTTGTATATAAAAAAAGAAAAGTCGTAGGATTACGAGTAGCCGGGAATTAGTTTTCAAAGCAGGGATTAGTTCATATGACTAACGCCGGGGATAGTCCTGCAACAGGCAATTTCCACGGAATTAGCCAAATCTAACCACCTACTTTTATATAGTGAAAAATCAGTAAAGGTATAATAAAAATGTTTATACATTTTTTTTTTTAAATCTACCCCCTGTCCCTAATTTTAAAGAAATCTGAGACTATGCCTGGTTCATGACTTTACTGGAACATTCCATCTTTCTTTCACAAAAAATAAGTTATCATATCAAAGCGGTAGATAAATCAATAAATCCAACATAAAAAAAAAATGCATTTTTGTTTTCTCAATTTCAACACAATGTCACTGGGTATTAAATATTATATTTATTATTTTTTTTTTTTTTACAATGGTTCTGGCCCTTGAAATTAAAGGTTTAAAGAACTAGGTGCCAGCACCTTCTACGTGTAAAAAAATTGCATGAATTATCCTCAGGTCAAGCACAAGCAAGTACAGTTCTGTGAAGTGGTTTCAAATAACGAAAACATTTTTCCCCCAACCACAAATAAACAAAATCAATGAGAATGTTGTTGTTCGACTCTCACATAATAATAAAGTGTACATAGCATGATAGCAAAACTAAACATGCAAGAGAGAGAGAGAGAGAGAGAGAGAGAGAGAGAGAGAGAGAGAGAGAGAGAGAGAGAGAGAGAGAGAGAGAGAGAGAGAGAGAGAGAGCTTTAATTTAGTCAGATGATCTATTGAATTTTATCAAGCTTCTGACTTCACACTGCTGCATGCATTAACGATTAAATGTATTTGGCACATTTGCAGAGAGACTGTGACCAGTTGGTTAGTGAACTCTGTGCGAGTGTCACGTGTTTCGTGTTTGCCAACAAACATTAAAGACATGCGCATTCTGCAACATGGCTACCGTGCAAACCAAGCCCTTTACAAAAAAGTTCACATCCTTAAAAATAGACTATGCATTCAAAATGAAATAAAGAAATCATATATTTGTCCTACCTGGCTCATAAACTGCGTAGCAGTTCCATCAGAGTTAATCGACCCCCCAAGTTCGTCGTCTTCTTCCTACATGTGAAACGAAAACGAGACTCATACATTGACCTAGAATACACAGTCAAGCTTTCTCAAAAAATATGATTAAAATAACATATATGGAACATTTGAAAGCAAATGCGAGATACATACATCACTCTCTATCTCTATGTCTCTGTCCTCATCGCTCATGATCGGTTATACGCCCATTCACGTCCGTATCTCCCTCTCTCGCAACCCACCGATAGGTCAATATGGCGTCAACAAACAATGCCACGAGATCGTCCCACGTGCGACTTCCGGATACATGCTGGGCTTATTTGTCGTAAAACGTCACGCATGTATTTATTGAAAATGTGAGTACGTATTGAAGTGAAATATCAAAAATGTTTAAAAACAAGTTAAATTATTTCGTTGCATTGATTTAAATTATGATTTTGCGACATTCAGAGCCACACAATTTTTAGCTCACCTGAGTCACTCATCAGTCGGAACCCCCCCCCCC
>CAJDSM010036631.1:0-12504 GCA_903981925.1 Ostrea lurida
ATACAAAGTCTATAACCTATAAATATTGGAATTGGAACTACTTTCAATTTTCAACGTTTCTTTTGAATTGTGACGTCATGTTGTTTGTGGGTTTTTTTCAAGTAGCAACGTTTTTATAACGTCACAATAAATCAATCTATTAATCACAATCAAACTCCGACAGTAAAAAGGTGGGAAAACTCTATGCCGGTCAATAGTTGTTCAAAATTAACCCGTCAATATTTTTCGTTGGAGCTAATATCAAATATGTTGCGTGTCTTCTCTATATAGAGAACATAGAGACTATTCTTTACTGAATATAACAACATAAACTAAAAACATATTACGCACTTAATTTCTGTAGCGTTAGGTTTTTCTGAATGAGTAATTAAAGAGGCGACCGAATCACAAAATGCCCACGTGTATGTGGATATCAAATCCTGTCATACAGCCGAGGTATGATGTACTAGGTTCCGGAATCAGCCGAGGTTCGTCCATTAGGATCGGGATCTCTGCGGTGCTCCATTAGGATCGGGATCTCTGCGGCGCTTCATCTGGATCGCCGGGATCTCTGCCGTGCTCCAAGGTTGCTACTTTCCATGTGTGTGAACACACCGACGGAAGATAACGGCAACTTTGAACTTGAATTGATCATAGACAAAACAAAAATGAATGCGAATCTTTCTGCAGCTTAAATCACTCACATCGCATTATCGACATAGCAATACATGTACCAAAATAGGACGGAAAGACAGGTCCAAGCATTTCTTCTATGGGGATTAAAGTATAAACTGGTCCCCCGTTGATTGGTGCAATACACAAACAACAGGTAAGGGGTATTTTGGTTTTCCCAAATGAGCTGATTTCATTGGTTAATTGACTTTTACTTGAGCAATCGATTGGTACCCGAGAGAAGCGATAGCACAACAGGGTACCAGTTTAATTAAAGTACGGCTGACATAATTTTGAAAATCTTCAGAATCTCTTTTTCTGTCGCAGGTCTTAATCTGATTTTAAACTAAAACTGTGTTTGATTTTAGATTTGTTTCATCCCAAACCAGACCATACAGAAGGTACCGCGGCGATCCTACCTTTTGATCTCATTTTCAATTTTCCACCATATGTTTTCTTTCATTACTTAAATCAAAATTGGGACTCGATATTCAGTGGAATTTTTTTTATCACCGTTTTATCAGCTCCAAAACAGAACACGCTGCCATTTCCGTCCTTCAAATTAGATACTTTAGTTTCCAGCCGTTCACATGCAGAACAGCTCAAAATCCTGAATTAATACCTTATTTGCAAAAAAAAAAAAAGTCGCTCGATAGCTTTTGTGGCGAAGAAAGAGCGTTAAAATACACGTGACATCGGTACTGTCATTTCAGAAATTCTAGGCATGTCTTGTATACTCGTGCTTCATCAAAACTGTGAATTCTTCCTACAGACCAGTAACCCCAACCCTGGCAAATATCGACTACACAAGATGGAAATAAAAAAAATTCTCAGTTTAGCTCATTAGTAAAAAAAAAAAATGAATGTAGAGAGACAAATAAGAGAAAAATATGTCATCTGTCCTCCTCAGTTACTGTTACCATGGATACCAATACGTAGTGTGTTAGCTTTGTTCACAACAAACATAAAAACTCAAAATCGGATTTCTTTTCGTGTCGGGTTCCATAGTCTCTACAGACCTGGTCGTATATATCCCAATTAAATAAAAAATACATGGATATATCGTTGCAAATTTGAGCAATGTTTGTCCAACAATGCATCTACGACAATACGAAACTGAATAATTGATAACAATATTTGAGAAAAACCGGAAAGGAATCCGGTATCCATATATGATGAAATAGGAATAGAGAAATAGCCATCAAATTTTAATTTTAGCAATGTTTTTGTTCAAATTTCAGCGTTCCCGTGGGGATCGGTTTACAAAAGTCCCTCAATACTTGTTGTGGGAGGCGACTAAATGAGGGGTGGGGTGTCCTTTGGAAGAGACCGCAAAAATCAAAGCCCCGTAAATGTTACAGCAGGTGTGGCACAATCGAAAGATCCCTCCACTGCTCAAAGGCGCATATTAAAGCGCCGAATATGCAGTCCTTCTCCGGCAATGGTGACGTTTCCACTTTTGAGCGGGATGTTAAAGTATAATATAAAACTAGTAAACAAGCATACTCCAACGCGTTTAATAAATCGGTAAAGTTTGAATGTATAAAATTGAACATAAAAATACAAACAAAATTCTTAGACATACAATATAACATGCAGCTATGAGTTTATTGAATATATATATACATCGAGTACGTTGATATTACAACCGACAACAGCCGACGCATGCGTACAACACAAACATACCCGCCCGGTTCTCACTGTCTGCCGGTTTGACCTGGATTGGGCGGTTCATCTGAAAAAAAAACCTATACAATTAAAATGAACCTACACCCTTCCTTCATCAATGCGTGTAATGTATAATTGAGTTGGTAGTGTTTGAAATCTATTGATAATTTGCAAATCCTTGTTCATTCAAGAATGCTGTATATCATGAATTTATTATGATGAAATGACGAATCGTCGTTAAAAGTAGAATATTTATTGATGTGAAAACATGTTTGCAAGTCAATTATCTTTTCGAAAGTAATCTTATTATTTCGTTAAGTTACCATAGTACACCAATCACGGAGTTCCCACGATCATGCAGTTTCATTTTTAAACCGAGAAATATGACCGCATAAAAAGAATCGACGTACTAGTACATACTAGAAACAAGTACAATATACTATATATGCAGTACACATCTTAATCTTATACGATACCAATTTTTGATGCACCAGATGTGCATCGACAAATTATGTCTCTTTAGCGATGCTCATAACAAAATGTTGGAGCCCGAAACATGTAGTTAAAAATTTGAAGAGCTGAAAATGGAGTGCGCGAAGACTGCATGGAGCCCAATATGTCGACTGATTGATTATTTATTGTTTACGTCCCACCGCGAATATTTCACTCATATGGAGACGTCACCAATGCCGGTGAAGGGCTGCAAAATTAGGCCTATGATCGGCACTCAAGGCCTTTCTTTATGGTGCCACACTTGCTGTGAACGGACCTCGGTTTTTCCGGTCTCATCCGATGGACCGCCCCATTCAGTCGCCTCTTACGAGACACGCAAGGGGATGCTGAGGACATATTCTAACCCGGATCCCCAGGGTCCCAATATGCGAAGGATCAGAGCTATGCCTGAGGGAGATACTCCCTAATATTTTGAAATGAATTTCTAGTTAAATACAACTGCAATTAAATATAAACCGTATTTTCAAGCTAGTAACCAAAGTACATAGCTACTGGGCTGTAGAGACCCTCAAGGACTAACAGTTCACCAGCAGAAGTCTCGACCCAGGGGTCATAATATAAATCTTATAAGGTATTATCACAATTGCTAGTTTACAAGTTAGAATCAAGTACTAATACACACATGAAACAATACTAGCAAATGCTAGAAACAGTTACAAGACTAGTAACTACTGCCAGTTCTTGCTATCTTGTAATCGTTAAGTTTAGTCATATAGTACTGAGGAAAAGGCGTTCAGAAAATCTCTGCATTACCGTCTATCAAGTGCTAAATGACACCATACAGATTAGGTGAATTTAACGAACAGTGATCAACTCATAAAACCTAGATACAGAATACAATACAAAATTTGGGCCAACACGGACCCCTGGATACACCAGAGTGGGATCAAGTGCCTAGGAGGAGTAAACATTTCCTGTCGACCGGTCAAACTTGCCGTGAGCCATTGCCTTGATCAGATAAACGGAGAATCCGTAGACAAAGTCAGTGCATTAAGAGCGGTCTAACACTTGGTATGAGACACGTCAGACAGCATTTGCTCAATGGCAAGTTGTATTGGCAAACTAGATCGTTATAATCACAGATTTTGAGAAATGCTGCAATTAAACTCTGCAACATTATGAAAATGTACTCACAGAAACATCGGGCGAGTTCAGCTGTGAACATTTCAAATTTCTCTTTTATTTTATTTTTACAATTCTTTATTACCGGATATGTCCATTAAACCAAAGCGGCTCTACTTTTCAGTACCTTCTCAACTGTGTATTCTTACTCTTATATAATGGCTATTTAACCCAAGCTGTATGTTTCAACACTGTCAAACATCATTTTTAAATTGAACACAGCACAGACTATCAATAGAAAGGCACACGCTTACGCAGCCGTTACCGAGAACTCGAAAAATTCTTTCTTTCGTTCATAAGTGTTTGACAGCAAACATCCGTTGAATGAGGTACATTCACATTCAGAAACGTGTATAGTTTTAAAAATCGGAAGTAGATACTTAATATATCACAACAATCGTTTTCCCAACAATATCCACTAAATTATCCTAACTACATAGATTGAATGACTTCTATGAGATTCATGACTTTATATATGATTTTGCTTTCTTCTTAAAACATGCTCTTATTTCCCGTTTGCGATCCAGCATGCAAGAATTATTTTAAGACTGTATAAAAATGTTGTATATGGCAGATTCGGAATGTTTACATTTAATCTCATTTGGTTGTGAGAAAATAAATAGGCCATCCAATCAAGAGTGTACGATGATTTACTCCGTATCTTTAATATAAATACTCATTTATGGATATCAAAGACGATAGTATATGTACATACATAGCACAAAGTGCGTTTCTGACGTGGGAACAAATCTCAGCCAAATATCTGCAAGATGACCATATAAATTGGGAATATAGTAATAATGAACAAGAAATGTTCATAAAGATACCCCCCCCCCCCATGGTGCAAAATCCAAAATGGCTATTCCTGTTCAAGGTATTATGAAATTGGTGCTCTGTACAAGGCAAAACTAATCATTAAACACATAAGGGAAAATATCATTTCATCATGATTAGATGTCAAAAGTTTTGAACAAAAAAAATCTATAGCAGTTTGACGTTGGCCAAACGGATTGACCTTGATCTTTTGTAAGTGACCTGAAAATCAATAGGGATATCTACTCTCTACGGACAAAAAACAAACAAAAAAAAAAAAAAAAAAAAAAAAAAAAAAAAAAAAAAAAAAAAACCCAAAAAAAAAAAAAAAAAAAAAAAAAAAAAAAACAAACCCAAAAAAAAAAAAAAAAACAAAAAAAAAAAAAAAAAAAAAAAAAAAAAAAAAAAAACAAAAAAAAAAAAAAAAAAAAAAAAAAAAAAAACCAAAAAAAAAAAAAACAAAAAAAAAAAAAAAAAAAATTCCCTGTTACCAAACGTAGTGTGTTATCAGAGCCGAAGGGGTCAAAAGATATGAGGCGGACACCACAATTAGGATTAAGACCAGTGGTTGACCTGATCGTTGACCTTGTGACCTGATAAATCAATTGGGATCATCTACTACATTTGTATTTAAGGACAACTTCTGTACAAAGTTTGATTGTTATCAAGCAAAGGGGGCCAAAAGATATTGAGCGGACAACACATGGTCTACAGACCGACAGGTGCATAACAATATGCCCCCTCTTTTTTCAAAGGGGGCCATATATAAAAATGTACATGTATATCGCATAGCTTGTTAAAGATCATACAAATACTTTTCACATTATCATCCCTATTTTAAATCTAATCTTATGAATTTTATTGACGTATCGCAACTGACAGCGTTATTATATCGGTACATTTTCCAATCTTTAATTATTTTCTCTAGAAACTCTGAGAACCACAAGCTAAAACCTTGACATGATTATCGAATTACCCGGAGGAAGGAAGTGTACGTTAGCGTTTATTCAGGGACCCCGCTACAAACTGACAAGCACTAAAAATGATTTCAAATGAAGTTTTCTTTACGGTCTGTGGCACAGTAAACACACCTCTTAGCGTTATTACAGATTTTCATTCTTATTTCATATCTCACTGTCAGAAATGTCGACGTTTAGTCTTTGTAAGGAGTCTAATTTCCGCTTAGAAAGCGAAGCTTTAGCAAAAGTAACGCATCTGCGAGATCAAATATGATTTCTATAATGGAGATATTTCCTTTTTAGTGAGGACTACCTCACAAATGAAAGTAAGCGACATCAGCCCAGTTCATTAATGAAATGTAATAAGTATATACTTCAAGAGAGAAGATGTACTAGAGAGGACACCAGTGTATTAATGATTAATGCAAATACTAGTACTCCATCATATACACCGGTAGTTGATAGGTTTTGTGATTAATTGAAGTATTTTCTTATTCTTCAGTGTTTTTCCGTTTACCCTAGAAGGCTGCCTAATCATTCCGTCACTCTGATACGTCACAAAAGCACGGAGAGCCACTGCTAATTAAACTGCACGACTGCAGAGCATGGAGGCTGCTGACAGACATGGAAAGACTGGCCATTTAGTAGAGAGCAGGTTTCCGGAAGCTGGAACGCTCGCTCGTTAATCTGTGTACAACAGTTGTCGGATTTCAACAATGAAGAGAAACCGAAACCATTATCACGCCATAAAAAACACAGTAGTCCAAGATAAGACAGCGGCCGTCTGCTGATGGTGGCCTGCGCTACTGGTGGGTTCTCCGCTCTATCTCGGCGTCTGCTGTTTGATTATAGCATGTTTGATATTAAGATAATGCTTATTGATAGGCGTGAAACCTTGGAATCTTTGTTTCTGTAGTGTTAAGTTATGTACTAAAGCGTACGACAACACACGAAGCAAGAATGCTTAAAACATTTGGCGAATGTCTCGGTTCGATAAATCTCGCCTATGTCAAAGGAAGAGGGCTGTTTTTGGAGGGAGTCGCTGCGCTCATCATGATAGGTCTACTACATTGTTATGATAAGACAGTAGCTCTGTTTGATCCGGTATTGCTTTCAAGAAAACCGTAAATTCTCCGTCTTAAATTTATCTGTTGAAAAATAAATCCCCGGTTCTTATTTTAGAAAGAAGGAACTATCATTCATTGCATGTTGCCCTTGTAAAAGTGATCAATCTTCGGTGGAATGTCGTCAGGGTTCTCCTACGTCTATCTCGCTGTGTAACGCATATGAACTAACGGAATATTANAGATCAATCTTCGGTGGAATGTCGTCAGGGTGTCTATTTCGATGTGTAACGCATATGAACTAACGGAATATTACAAACACAGATGCCGGATTAATTGTTGTAATCCATTACAAATATAGAGGTCATTTATAAAATGCATTACAAACATAAAGCCCATCCGTTGCAAATCTATGATAAACATAGAGGCGTTCCGAAAAAAGTCGATAATAAACACAAAGGCCACCCGTTACATACAGAGTTCATTCATGAAATACTAATATACACTGTATTGCAAACATAGAGGACATCCGCTACAAAATATATGATGAGCAAAAGGTATTCCCAAACAAGTCAATGATAAACACAGAGGCCACCCGTTAGAAAATCTATTAATGGGATACAATAGATAGGGAGTGTATGGTGGTCGCCCGCTCGAACATGTGAGTTTCCTCCCACAAAATGACCCCCTCTAGCCAAAATCCGTGCAAGTCGGTGAAAATAGCNGCCGCTCGGACATGTGAGTTTCCTCCCACAAATTGACCCCCTCACGCCAAAATCCGTGCAAGTCGGTGAAAATAGCCAGTATATAGCTAAAGTTCATTGTTAAATCTCCGACTTTGTAAATATAGTCGTATCTAAGTTGTTTGTTTTATGGAGATAAGGCTAGGAGTGGGGCAATTCGTATTATCGGCAAAATGTACAATTTTCTTTTCTTTTACGGAATTTCATTTTCAAAGAATAGATGATATTCCTCTGCAATTTAGTTGTACAGAGTAGCTTACTGAAATATCAACAAAAATATGGCGGGTAACACTCGTTCTCACTTTCCACCTTTAGTGACGGTCTATACATTTCTACACTCGTTATAGTGTGTATATCTCCCCAGTTGATTCGATACGCAAGAGCATGCTATGCGTATGAGGACTTTTTAAAGCGAGACAAACTGCTAATAAAAAGTTGATGTTGCAGGGTTATAGCGAATCTCGTTTCAAGTCATCATTTCGCAAATTCTACGGTCGCTATAATGACCTTGTTTGCGATTACAAATTATCACTAAGTCATATGTTGACTGATTTGTTTCATACCCTTTGTTAGACTGTCATTTTCCTACTAGATTTGACGATGGGTAATCTCGTTTACTTTATTTCGACTAAAGGCTCACGGCGGGTGTCACCGGTCAGCAGAGGATGTTTACTCCTCCATGGCACCTGCTCCTGCCTTCACTTTTGTCGGTGGTCCGTATTGCCCTACACTTGACCTTTGTATATATGTTTTTTTATGGATTATGATTACGTTTAATTCGATGTTAACTTCGCCTATTTATATTTCTAACTTTACTCCTCATTTCAATACAATATAAATGCACATTTTACCGTAGTTTTATCTATTTCTGTTGTCATCAAACACGGATTTGTTCAAAATGGTATTCTGTTGAGAAATTCGTGAAAAGCAAGCTACTCTATGGGCACAAATTGTACTTGGTTGATTAATTGATTGCATGTTCTTGCACAACAGTGAAAAACAACAGAAACTGGTGTTCAGCAAAAATAATAAATTTCAATTAAAATAAAAAACACCTTTCAATTGTGTGCGAAAAAGAAACGCGAGCATTTTCTTCCCATCAATAATTTAGGCATTCGTTCTAAATCTGGTCTGTTTGGAATATTGAGTATTATTCGATAAATGTCGCCCAAAATGTTTGGTTCTGCTTTACGAATCTATAATACATACGAATAGAGAGGTCATTCGTTACAAAATGTATGACAAAGAGTTGATGAAATGTGACCATTTGTATAAATGATAATAATGATCCTTTCTTAAAAAGAAAATAAAAGGTTGAAGAATTCGAACATTATTTATATAGTGATCTTCATATAGCGCATTATGATAATTTTAAAATCCCTTTCTGTTTACATGTATTTTCTCTAGCATTGTTGATAGTACGATTCTGACCGGTACATGTTAGACCCGTGGTTTGAGGGTACGAGATAAGCTCAAGCATCAGTATGACCCAAAGAAATTAAATTAAAAAAAAACAAGGAATACAATTTCATTGACTTCTACTTGAAACATGACATGGCCAACTTTAAGCACATGAGAAAGAACCCCATTAGAAATCAGTCAATTTAACTTAAAACAAGAAGGACTAGATACAGAGATGGGATTGACACACTCGGTTCTACGTTTATTGGACTTGGACGACAAAAGCTTCTAAAAGTCAAACGGAGATAGATAACTGCATGCATTATATTTATGACTATATGCCTGTGCGTATTTGTAAAGTTAGACAATAATCATTCGTAGCAAGGGCTAATTTCGTAACCAAGGTTTATCGTACATTCTAAATAAATCCGCGTTGTTCTGGAGGCATTCTCCACTAATCGTTTCTTAAGGACGCTTACAAACAGTTTGAATGTTCCCTAAATTTCTGNGCTAATCGTTTCTTAAATAAGGACGCTCACAAACAGTTTGAATGTTCCCTAAATTTCTGAGATAAACTTCCCTTGAGTTTTCGTTTTGTTTGGCTAATGGAACCTTGTAGCATGATTTAAGCCAGGATTCACTCACTTCTACTAATGAAGATGTTCTTAGAACAGCTCTACTTTAACTCATCCATAGCATCTTCAAAAACAACCCAGAAAAAATAACATTTAAGGCTTATTATTAGCAGATGTCAATGCGCTATAAATATTACATACAGGCAAAAAAGGGGCACTCGTTAGGAGTAAATTTCAGGAAACAACAGACACGTGAGAATCTGCCTCTGAAAAAGATCTATGTCCGCATTCCGATTGCTGGTTTAGAACGTAGTGACTCATGCGCTCAATTAATCTGATGCCTGTTTTACAAGCAACTTATAGAAAATGCCACTTGTCTAAAGGTAAAAATTTGAGGTGACCCATTTTTCATCCACTGCAATGTGCCTCTTTACAAAAAAGGAGAGAAAAAATGCTGATATTGACAGATTTTACAGGTGTTGGGATATACACATCAGGTAGAGCGAAAGCTTTATCTGCGAAGTTCACCTGTCCCTTTCTTTGTGTGCGCGCGACAGCCACGTGCCGGTATCCAATGAAAACGGTGAATTTTGATATATGATGGCTTGTTATTCATTAAATCTAAATAAGGATTTACTAATGAAGTACCGGAACAAATATGAACCCTATTTGACATTTACGATGACAAAAGTCAAGCTGCTGATGAAGGGAACTGTGAAACGTGATGGAACGATTCAATGAAAATACTGGAAAGATATAACTATCAAAAGCATCTTGTCTCACTATATAATACTATCTTGTGCAATGTGTAACACAGTCGACAGGTTTCCCCCCAGAATTTGTAAGTGATGAGAGTCACTTCTTTCAGCAAAAATAAACATGATAATAAAAGAGAAAGAAACAGCACCCACAAAGAAATAAGCATTCACAAAGAAAGAAAAGGCACCCACAAAGAAAGAAAGAAAGAAAGAATAAAAGAAAAAAAGAAAGAAAAAAAAGAAGAAAGAAAAAGCACCCACAAAGCCGCTATCACACTTTAATACTTTCCCCTATAATGATCACTAATGGAAATCGTAGCAAATTTATACGCGCATTAAGACTTCCAATTTGGTCCTTCTCCTAGCACGTTGGTTAACAAAAATATTGTTAAACGAAGTATAATTATTCATTGCAAATTAGTGAAACACTTCACCATTACTTTTTGCCTGAATGAGACGTTTTCTTCAAGTTCCAATTCATTTATCATTTTAACATCTTGTATCGTTCAGTGGACACT
The DNA here is from genome assembly GCA_903981925.1 of Ostrea lurida. Classification (NCBI taxonomy): domain Eukaryota; kingdom Metazoa; phylum Mollusca; class Bivalvia; order Ostreida; family Ostreidae; genus Ostrea; species Ostrea lurida. Next base: position 10,786 of record CAJDSM010036631.1, read on the forward strand.
TTCAGACAAAAACATATATCCGAAATAGAAAGTATATGTCTACTTCGCAGGGTGTTTGAAAGCTCATACCAAGGAATTGGTAAATAAGAAGACAAATCAAATAAAAATGACAGTCGTAATTTCATACACATACATGCACAAATCAATGGTATCAGGTGACTGAACATTTCATATCACTCAAATCTCTTACCATTGGACAACCCCCCCTAGTGATACTTTGAGGAATGACTAATACATTGTGGTAATTATGACCAATTTTGTTGTTTTATGCTTCTTTGAACAATATTGAATTCTAAACAATGTTCAAAAGAATATTAATTACAATTCAATATTTTTTTTTTGCACAACGCCTTGATCATTATTTAGAATAATGAACCCATGCAGCGCAATATCCCCGCGGTTTCCTAGGTACCAAACTATTTTATTTTCAGCTATAATATACTAGTGGTGTTACATATAAAATACCTTATTTTAAGCTAAAATGGTATAAGCTAGTGTAGGTTACCATGACACTTAGCGACCTTTCGTCTCTCAGTGAGTAAAAAGGCAAGTACATTACAGTATTCAATTAAACTAAATATCATGTTTAACGTTAGTCGTAAATACAATTTTTTATACTCACTCAAATCAAAATATGTACAATTTACTGAAATGAAATTTATACATGTATGCACATGTATATATATATATTGCGTTGAANAAATACAATTTTTTTATACTCACTCAAATCAAAATATGTATAATTTACTGAAATTAAATTTATACATGCATGCACATGTATATATATATATTGCGTTGAAAAACACCTTCATAACTGATGGCCCTTAACCGAGTATGAAGAGAATAGTTTACCTGTGCCGGTATGGGATAAAACAAGGGACGGAAGGAACTTGTGATTCCGGAGGGGGAGCGAAGGCAAGTGGTGGATCCAAAAACTGGGGCCTGGATCATTACACGGCGCGCGTGCTTCTGTCGTCTGTCAACAAACAGTTAGCTGACAACTATCTAGTATTATATATATACACACCTGACAAAAGGTATGAAAACGTTGCCATGGAAACTCATCATTGCGATGCTACCTGGATATCTGTTTTTCTCGGGTAAATGATTTACTATTAAGTCTGGAACGGCGGAGTACAAATTTCTGGATCTCTCATTTCATCACGGAGGGAACAGCTGATAATTACTGTGGGTGTAGACATATGGTTCTGTCTCCAGAATAACATGGATAACGAATCCAAATCAATTTTCCCTTTTAAAGAACATTATTGTATACCGTTGTTGGTAATAAAAGACGAATCAAAGCCTTGTCTTCTCAAAGCTCTACACAAACTAATCAATATACAGGCACCAGATTTTATTTTCACAAAGGAAAAAAAAACCCAAGAATTCTGTTAACGTTGTTCAAATTGTTTTTTATTTTATTTCTAGTGAATTTTGAATTCACCGAATTGATAAAAAAACAAACAAATCCAAAAACTTTTAAATGTAACAAATGCACACCCTATAGTGACCTAAAAAAATGTCCAATTTTTTTTAGTAGATTTCGTAACATCGCACGCAATGCTACATGAGAGTAGGTACATTAGTTTACAGAAGTTACCCCAGCATTTTTGTATTAGTATGTTTAAACGTCTTCTTGACAGATGGCGCTATTGGTATGTGAGCATCTTCTGACGACAGATGGCGCGCGTCAGCTACTTCTCATTCATAAAAAAA